>CAKNYM010051461.1:129308-188769 GCA_932195095.1 Andricus curvator
CCCCCCCCCCCCCCCCCCCCCCCCCGTTTACTAAACGCAGTTTTCGCCGCTATATCAAATGAACCAGGATACGGGCATTCTGTCAATTTTAAAAGAAGATATTCTAAAAATAGTACAAATTTCAATGTTTTCTTAAAATTTATATAAATTCTATTATAATACAAATTTTAAAATGTTGAAACAAAAAATTGTAAAAATTCGAAGACATCTAGTCTGTAGGAAAATAATAATAAAAGTCAAACAAATATATATTTTTAATAAATTTGATAGAAACCTCATGATTATCAATTTCATATATTTCACAAAAAAAAATTTCAGCAGAAAAATATTAAAATTTTTCCAATGTTTTTGTTTCAACTTTAAACATGTTGCAAAATGCAAGCAAAAAATGTCAAAATAGCGGTGATAAGTTGGTGCGATTCCATATAAATTTACCTTGAAAATGATCCCAAAAACATTGAAAAATGTTTATTATAGATTTTATTTTAATTTAAGAAAACATTGCAATTCGCACTATTTTTGTAATATCTTTTTAAAAAATGGACAAAATCACTTCACCCTGACTCATTTTATCGAGAATACCGATAGCTTTCAACCTATTTAAGAGAAAAAAATTTAACTCTCATACGAGTATAATTAATGTATAAAGAACTGAAGCAATCATCGATAAACAGGCGGTGTCGTACTCACGATCGGCAATGTAGTTTCGATTAATATTTATCACTGTATTCTGTGGTTGAGGATAAGTTTGGCACGTGTAAATAAATAATTACAAAAATACATCCTCAGATTAGTCGGGGGGGGGGGCCCAAATGTGGTCTGGAAAAACCCTGGAAAACCCCGGAAATTTAAGACAATATTTTGCAAAATTGTTTTCACAAATCACAATACTGAAATTCCTAGAAGTAAATAGTAGTATTAATTATTAATGCCGCGATTGAGTTAAATACTTCGCCCTTGAATAATAATCGCGTTAAAATATTTGCATGAAACGGAACTTGGGCATCGAAAATGAAGCAAATACTGATTGAAATTGCGTGCTGACTTTGGTTAAAGTTTAATCAGACTTTAGACTCTTTGAGTTTAAAACCTCATATGCCTGGTCAGCAATCAAATCTTGCATTCCTTGAGAGTATTTAGGATTGTAACAAACTGGGGGTTATGTAATCCCAGTTAAGTATCGAGTTTTTCTTTAAGCAGAGGAAAAACCTAAGGTTTCTCGTTTATATTAGTTTTAAACCTTCCCTTGGGCTTAGTTTCTTAAATCTATAATAACACGAGGCTTACATTTTTGAAGAATTGATTTACAGAGGAAAATTTGTAATCTTTTTAAGGGAGTTTAAATAACTTGCATAGAAGTTTAAGAGTTTATAAATAACTACAAATGTATAGGAGAAAATTTGACCACCCGAAATGTTTGGGATCTTGCGCAGGGTAAAAACTCGAAATCAGGGAAAAAACAGGGAATTTTGTTGGTAAGAAGATTTCTGTGAAGAATAATCAGGGCTGCCACACAGTCACTGTTATCACTGTTTATCTCAAATCACTTCTGAGTCGCTTTTCTAAATGAAAAGATCACTTTAGTCACGTTTCTTTCAATAAATTAACCTATTAGTTCACCACTATTGAATTTAGGTCTTCACCTATTTCTGGATTTTCTTGAATTATTTGAAATCTTTTAGAGTATTTTAAATATTCCAATAAATTTTTAATATATATAAGTAATTCGAAGGGATTTTAAAGGATTTTAAAGGTTTTAGGTTATTTTTAAAAATTGCAAGGAATTTTCAAGAGCTTTAAACAGTTTCAAAGGATTTTAAAGGATTTGAAATATTTTAGGGTATTTTAAAAGATTTCAAGAGATTTCGAAAGATTTAAAAGGATTTTAAATATCTTAGGGTATTCTAAATAAAACCAAGGCATTTCGAAAAGATTAAAAAAATTCAATGATTTTTTATGATTATGAGGGATCTAAACCAATTTTCATGGGATTATAAAGAATTTCCTGAAAGGTTTTAAAATATTTTTTAATATTCCAAGAGATTTTAAAGTATTTTAAAAGCTTTTGAGGTATTTTAATAAATTTTCCAAGATTTCAGGAAATGTCAGATTTCATGTAATTTCACGAAATTTTATCATTTTAATGGATCTCAAGGATTTTTCAGTTGATTTCAATAATTTGAAGGGATTTCAAAGAATTTTGAAGATTTTACGATATTTTTAAAAATTTCAAGGAATTTCACAAGAGTTTAAAAAAATGTCAAGGTTTTTCAAAAGATTTTAAAGGATTTGAAATATCTTACGGTATTTTAAATAGGTTTAAATTATTTGACGTAATTCCAAAAGATCTTAAAGATTGTAGTGCTTTTTTAAAACATCCAAGGAATTTTCAAGTGAGTTCAAAATATTTCAAGGGATTTCGAAAGATTTCAAAGGATTTTAAATATCTTAGGGTGTTCTAAATAATTCCAAGGCATCTCGACAAGATTAACAAATTTCCAAGGATTTTAATGATTTTTAAGTGATTTAAACCTATTTTCTTGGTGTTGTAAAGAATTTCTTAGAATTTCGGAAGATATAGAACGATTTTAGAGGATCTATTAGGGTTTCTAATATTTTTGAAATTTTCCAAGGGTTTTTATCAGATTTCTGAGGATTTCAATGATTTTAAGGGATTTTAAAAGCTCTCAAGGTATCTTAATAAATTTTCCAAGATTTTAGGAAATATATATCATCTGATTTCACGGGATGTTAAAGAATTTATTTACAATAATTGAAGGATTTCGTAGGATTTGAAGGATTTTCGAATATTTTAAAAGATTCCAAGGATTTTTTTAAGAGTTCAAAAAAAAGTCACGGGATCTCAAAAGGCTTTGAAATATCTTAGGGTATTTTAAATAGGTTTTAATAACTTGAAGTGATTCCAAAAGATTTGAAAGATTTTAGGGTATTTTTAAAACATCCAAAGAATTTTCAAGAGTTTCGAAATGTTTTAAGGGATTTCGAATGATTTCAAAGGATTTTAAATATTTTAGGTTATTTACAATAATTCCAAAGCATTTTGCAGTGATTTAAAAATTTCTAAGAATTTGAATGATTTTAAGGGATTTAAACAAATTTTCGTGGGTTTTTAAAGAATTTCAGAAGATACGGAACGATTTTATAGGACCTATTCCGTTTTCTAATATTTTTAAAGATTTCAATGAATTTTAGCAGATTTTCGCAAATGTCAATGATTTTAAGGGATTTTAAAAGCTCTCAAGGTATTTTAATAAATTTTCCAAGATTTCAGGAAGTATCATCTCATTTCACGTAATTTCATGGGATTTTATAATATTTCAATGGATTTTAAAGAATTTATTTTCAAGAACTGAGGGATTTCGTAGGATTTCAAAGATTTTCGAATATTTTAAAAGATTCCAAGGAATTTTCAGTTGATTTCAATAATTTGAAGGGATTTCAAATTTTGTTACAGCCTTGTTAACCTGGAGAATTTGACAAATTTTCAAACGTTTTTAAATGATTTGAAATATCTTAGGTTATTTTAAATAGATTTCAATAATTTGAAGTGATTCAAAAGAATTTTAAAGATTTTAGGGTATTTTTTAAATTTTTAAGGAATTCTTAAGAGCAGTAAAAAGTTTCAAGAGATTTCAAAGGATTTTAAATATTCTAGTTCTTTTTAAATTCCAAAAAATTTTCAAGAGCTTTAAAAAATGCAAGGGATTTCGAAAGATTTTAAAGGGTTTGCAATATTTTCAGGAATTTTTAAAGCTCTCACGGTTATTTATAATATTGTAATGGATTTTAAAGAATTTTTTCACAAGAAGTGAGGGATTTCGTAGGGTTTCAAAGATTTGAAAAAAATTTCAAATATCTTTTGCATTTCATTTAAATTTACCTTAAATTCTTATTAATTTATCCGGAATTCTTTTGAATTGTTTAGAATTCTCTTGAATGTTTCGAATTCACTTGAATTCTTTTAAATTCACTCAATTCTACTCAATTCATTGGCTGTAAACAAAAATTTGGTTTAGTTTTTGTTTATTTCATCGTGAAGTCTTTTAAAATCACCTTGAATTCTCAGTCATTTTATCAAATTCTTTTGAATTCCTTGAATTTTTGTGAATTTAATCGAATTCTTCTCATGTCCCCTGAATTTCTCTAAATTTACTCCCATTGTACAGAATTCAATGGAATTTTTGGATTAAAAATAACAAAATGTTGTTTTCTATATTTGCCTTGAATTTTTTTTAATTCAAATGAACATTAGTCACATAAGTCACTTTTATTCAATTTTTGGTTAGAAATTAGTCACTTTTAGTCCCTTTTTCGGTTAAAATAGGTTACTTTCACATATTTCAAGTAAATAAGGCTGTGGCAGCCCTGAGAATAATAAATTTAAATTTTGTTTTCTTCGATTTATAAAAGATTCGATATTAAAAATGTTACAAGATTAGAATTTTGGTCTTTAAATACTAATGATCAGGGAAAATGAAGTATTAGTCAGGAAAAAATCAGGGAAAAGTCAAGAAACTTTGAAAATTAAGTTTTCTGCCATCCTGTTTTGCGGTACGCAAAAATACTAAAAATAGATTCAAAATTTCTTTTTGCGGACCTATTTGTAAAACTTTAACTAAACAATATAACCGAGCTGGTCTGACCTTAATAGATAATGTTTGCATTCTATTTGCTTCATATTACCGAACGACTGGATAATCCAGCTTAGTAGTAGGTCAAAGAATCACCTGTAGTGTTTTTACCCAGTGTCGCGTTAATGGCCAAAGTTTTTTTATTTATTAATGTTAATGATATTGATTTAGAATATTTTTGTTATACATACACAATGTTGGTACTTAATGAACATCAATATCCTTATTAACTTTATATTTTCGGGGTGGCCACTGACCGAGAAAACCGGGAATTAGTCTGGTATTTTGAGCACCAGGAAAAAGCCGGGCAATAGCCGGGAATTTTTTTCAAAACGATCGACAGAATTTTTACTGTGGTTTATTAAATTACAGACTATTCCCCCTATTTCCCTGTTTTCCTTCTACTATTATATTTTTGGCTTAGAATGCATCTTCTTGGTCGATAATTCAAATGTTTTGTTGAAAATTTATTTATTTGGTTGAAAATTCAACTATTTTGTTAAAAAGTCATGTTTTTGGTTGCAAATTTATCTTTTTTGGTTGAAATATATTTTATTTTATTGAAGATTCTATTATTATATTTTTGCTTCAGAATTAATTTCTTTTGCTTAAAAATTCTATTATTTGGTTGAAAATTTTATTATTTTGTTGCAAATTCAACTATTTTCTTAAAAATTTATCTTTTTTTATCGAAAATTCATACTTTTTGGTTGATCATTCCTCTCTTTGGACAGAAAATTGGTCTTTTTAGATTCAAAAATTCACCTGTTATTAGAAAAGATGTCTTTTGTGATTGAAAGGTTATTCTTTTTCATTGAAGAGTCTACTTTCATATTTTCGGTCCAGAATTAATCTCTTTTTTGTTTGAAAATTCAACTTTTGTTAAAGACTCATCTTTTTTGGTTAAAATATTTTTTTTACAGTTTATTACATATTATATTTTTGATTCAGAATTAATTTCTTTTGGGTAAAAATTGTACTATATGGTTGCAAATTCAACTATTTTCTTAAAAATTCATCTCTTATGATTTAAAGTTAATTATTCAACTATTATAAATTCAACTATTTTGTTAACAACTCATCATTTTTGGTTTATATATATATATAAAGTTTATTATTATATTTTTGGTTCAGAATTTATTTATTTCGGTCAAAAATTCTACTATTTGGTTGAAAATTTTATTATTTTGTTGCAAATTCAACTTTTTCTGAAAAAGTCTTCTTTTTTGGTCGAAAATTCAACTGTTTTATTGAACATTCGTCTCTTTGGATAGATAATTGGTTCTTTTAGATTGGAAATTCATCTATCATTAGAAAAGAAATATTTTGTTGTTGAACATTCATCTTTTATGATTGAAACTTAATTACAGTCTACTGTTATATTTTCGGTCCAGAATTCATCACTTTTTTGGTTACAAATTTTGCTATTTGGTTGAAAATGTAATTATTTTGTTGCAAATTCAACTCTTTTCTTAATAATTCATCTTTCGTGGTCGAAAATTCAACTGTTTTGTTGAAAAAAAATTTTTCTCGGTTGAAAATTAAACTGTTTTCTACCAAATTCGTCCTTTTCGGCTTGAAAGTACAACTGTTTTTGGTTGTAGTTTAATCTTTTTTGATTGAAAATTCGATCATTTGGTTGAAAATGCATTTCTTTTGCTCGAAAGTGCAACTATTTGGTGGTAAATTCAAGTGTTTGGTTGAAGATTAATTTTTTGGTTGAAAATTGATCTCTTTTGGTTGGAAAAAAAAGCTTTTTTGTTGAAAATTCTTCATTTATGGTTTAAAAGTCACATTTTTTCTAAAACCGACTTTTAAGCTAGAAAACTCAATTCTTTGGTTGAAAATTCATCCTTTTTTTGGTTGAAAATGAACTTTTTTGTTGAAAATTCTTCTTTTCGGATTTAAAAGTCAAATATTTTCTAAAGCCAACTTTATTACTAGAAAACTCAATTATTTTGTTGAGAATGCGTCTTTTTGGGTTGAAATTATGTTTTTTGGTGGAAAATTTCATTTTTTTGTTGAAAATGCAATTTCGACTTGAAATCTTAAGAATATATGGTACCTACATTAATGTTATTTAAAAGAATGTATTCCCCTATTATTCCACTTTTTTTAATCATCTTATTTCCCCTTTTTTGAGGGAATTTTGGGTTATGAGGTCTGAAATTTCTTTGCAAGTTTGAGTGACCACGCAGATTTTGTGTTATTTTTATTCAATTTTTTAAATGGATTTTTAGCGCAAAATGTTCGATTCTATTTGGGGTTTAAACTTTAAAGACTAGGCTAGCTATTTAGAAATGAGGTTCAAAATATGCAGTTATTAGTCCGTTAGGTAAATTTATGATTATATGTAGGTCGTTTAGAGTTTAGATTGTTAAGAACCTTCGGGTCTTTTGGTTTTGTTAGTTTGGCGCTCAGTCTAGTCAGGTTGGGTTGTAGACATCTAGGTCCTAGGAAGGTGACAAAAGGGCGGTGCCATCATTAGATCCTTAAATTTTGAGTCATAGAGATAGAGATAGTTATCTGAAATAGTAGAAACGAATGGGAAATGAAGTTTGTGCTATGCTGCATTTATGGTTCCGCGTTTAGGAAAATTTTAATGCTTGTTACGGTTCTTAAGTTTTATGCATTTACCGTAAACGTTCGACTTGAGACAATTTAATAACCGCAATCAAAAATAGTGTCTAAAGATTTTAAGAATTGAAAGATTAATTTATTAAAGTGAAATACATTGCTTGAAATACCACAATTTCATATTACGTGATATAATGAAATTTAAAGTACATTTCATTCAACTTCTTTTTTTTAATGTTAAGTTCAATTATTAACAATAATTATATTTTTACGGTAAGACATTTCATAGGTTTTATTGAGGCCTATACCGTACGGCGTACGCGGTATAAACGGGAAAAATTTTATTTAGTAGGCTTCAATAAAACCTATGAAATTTGTTACTGTAAAAATATAATTATTATCTATCTACAGACCTTTAAATTTGAACATCAAATATGAACAAAACGGTATAGACCTCAATAAAACCTAATTCAATTATTAACTTTTTCAATTATGAAATTTTATATTTTAGGTCTTAATTTTAAGTTGATCAACTGTAAATTTAAATTAATTAATGATTTTCAAAATTGAACTGTAGTTCGAGTATTAAAAATGAACAATAATTTATGTTACAAGGCGATTCTGAATCTGTTCAAAATTAAACAATGTACAGCTTTTAACGTTAAAAATTGAACTGTTTCAATGCGAAAGCGGGACGACTGAAAAATTCCGAAAAATAAAATTCCCGACTCTGTAAAATTCCCGAATAATAAAATTCCCATATTGGAAAATTCTCGTATTATAAAATTCCCGAATTGGAAAATTTCTGAATAATAAAATTCCCGAACAGTTTATAATATTAACGAATTGAAAAATTCCCAAATAATAAAATTCCCGACAGCTTATAATGTTCCCGAATTGGAAAATTGCCGAATAATAAAATTTTCGGAATTAAAAAATGTTGAAGCTTCAATTTGAAATTTTTTTATTTCGGTAGATTTCCACTCTGAGTGCTTTAATTTGAAGTTCGATTTTGATTATTTCAAATGAAAAAAATGTTAGCTTTGAGAGTCGATATTTTTTTTTATTCCAATGAACGTGAAAAATGGTTGCAAACTGGGAAAAACCGGGAAAAGACCGGGAATTTTTTCCTCGGTGAAAACGGCCACCCTGTTAATTATTATTATTATACCATTAAGCCATTTCCCTTTTGGGGTAGGCGTGACTTGCTCGGTTGGAAAATAGTATTGGGTATATGGGTGTATTGGTATAGACTATAGAGTATATAGGTACAAGTTAGATAGGTATATAGGTGTAAAGTAGATAGGTATATAGGTGTTAGGTATATATGTTTTAGATTGATCTGGAATTCTCGTGTCATTTATTCAAATGACACGTTTATTCCGCAACACTGCTCCGACCCAGGTTGCTGATCAATCTCTCTAGCGATCACCCCAAGTGAAGAGCCTCACAAAATTTTTATGTATGGTTCCCCACTTGGGCCCAACGAATACAACTAAAAATACATATATTCTTATTATCTATCTCTTTGTTCAAACTTTTGCGTATTTAAAAAATTTATTTTTTGCACAAAGTAATTGTAACAATTAAAATCAAAGAGCCGAGATCTTAGGAAATTCATAATGATCAAAATATGTAATGCTTTCTGGTTTTTTATTAAAATTTCGAAGAATACGAATATCGGATGGATTTTTATTTTCTCACGAACAAAAAAATATGTAAAAGATCCGTATTTCTAAAAAATTAAGAATTTCAAAATTGTTTTACACCAACTTGACAAAAATTTAGGACCGAAAATCGGTGGGCCAGAACCCCAAAAAGCTGGGCAAAACTAAAAAAAATGGTTCATTTGAATGAAAATTTGTTTGTATAGGATTTTTGGTTTGCTGATTTCAAATTCGTTTTAAAAAATTTGAAAACAAAGTGGCTGATCCAATATGGCTACCAAAAAACTGAAATAATTTTTCGATTTGAATCAAATCTTTTTTTGTGAGTTTTTTGGGTCGCTGATTTCAAATCTGTTTTTAAATTGTTCTAAATAAAAATGGCGGATTCAATATGGCGACCAGAAACACCAAAAATGGTTCGATTTGAATAAAAATTAGTTTGCATGGGTTTTTTTGGGCCGCTTATTTCAAATCTTTTTTTGAAATAAAAATAATATTAGTCTCTCACCTGCCTATTTCGAATTTTTTCTTATTCAGATGCACTTCTTGCTCATTACTTGGTCGATGATCTTTGGCAAGTGAAATCATATTTCTTCAAGTATTTATTATTCTATAAATTATTTTTAAAAATTATTAAATTAAAACATTATTGAACAAATTTATTAATTATTTAAACAGTGACTGAAAAAGTGTATAAAACATTTAACTGATATAGTCATTCTGTTGGACAAAGTGTGTAGTTTATGGGAAAAAGTTTTGTCATTTGGATAAATATGAACCAAAAGGAAGGGGGTGAAAATTTTATGATTTTCATAGATTTTGTTCTATTTCGGCGATTTTTAACTCTTCAAATGGCGATAAAAAAATGTCAAGTACAGTTTCGATAGGGGTTTTCACGCTCTTTGCATTGATCATAAGCATTTTTGAGAAAAAAAATATTTGACCTTCAAACATGAAAGTCAAAAACTTATTGACTTTTTTGGAAAATAGACATCATTTTTTATTATTTTATCTTAAAAGAAAGCTTAGGTTTTTCCCTTCAGAAATGATGGTCAAATATAAATTGAACTTTTTTCATAGAAAGTTTCAAAAAAAATTTTTGGGCGAGAAAGAAAGCTTGGGTTTTTTCCTTTAAGTAATTAGAAATTAAAATATTTCTTTTATAAAAAATGCTTATGATAATTGGAAAGGACGTAAAAAACCTATCGAAACTATACTGGAGAAACAAATTTTTTATGAACATTAGAAGAGTTAATAATTACCAAAACAGCTGGTATATTCTCAAAAACCACTCATCGCTTATTTTCATAATAATTAAAAAATAAAAATCCCACTTTTTAACCTCAAGAACTCAAGGGAAAACCCTTAGTTTTCTTTTGAGATAAAAAAAGAAAATAAAAAGTATGCCTTTCTTCAAAAAAGTCAAATTAGTTTTTGACTTCAATTTTCGAAGATCAAATATTTATTTTCTCACAAAATTCTTATGCTGAGATGTCTGAAAAATCCCGAAAAATAAAATTGCCGAATAATAACATTCCCGAACAATAAAATTCCCAAACACTTTATAATATTACCGAATGGGAAAATTTCCGAATAATAAAATTCCCGACAGTTTATAATATTACCGAATTTAAAAATTCCCGATAGAAAGTTGCCGAATTATAAAATATCCGAACTAGAAAATTCCCGAATTTTAACAATTAAACACTTTTGTATAAATATTATTTATTTAGTGAAAATATAATAATCAAATATTTTTATTTAAAAAATTATGTTTAATGTTTACAGTTTCTAAAATTATTGTTTGAATTTAAAATAACAATAATTGAAAGAAGTTTAATGCAGAAATATACTTTTTTCAACTATTGTTATTTTAAATTCAAAAAATAATTTTAGAAACTTTAAACATTAAAAATAATAATTTTGTTATAAAAATATTTGATTATTGTATTTTTAATAAATAAATAATATTTATCAAAAAATTGTAATTTAAATTCGAGAATTTTCTAATTCGGTAATATTATAAACTGTTCGGGAATTTTCCAATTCGGGTTTTTTCTTATTGGGGAATGTTATAATCCGGGAATTTTATTATTCGGAAATTTTATTATTCGGGAATTTTATTATTCGTGAATTTTCCAATTTGGGAATTTTACAGTGTCGGGAATTTTATTTTTCGGGACTTTTCAGTGAAGAGCGTGAAAACCCCTATCAAAACTGTGCTTGGCGAAATATTTTTGATTGTCATATGAAGAATTAAAAATCGCCAAAATAGACGATATCCACGATAATCACAAAATTTTCACCGCCTCCTCCTTGGTTAATACTTATCCAACGTACAAATTTTTCTCTCCATAAACTACTATTATACACTTGAGAAATAATGCCCCATATATATTATTTTATATTTAAAAACATTATTTTTTCAGTTTTGTCCCGATTTTTGATATTCTGGTCCACTGTGCGACACCCGTCATCTTGCATTCAATCTCCCATTAAGGATCTGATCAGCTGATAGATACGAAACATAAGGGCTCATTGAGAAAATCTGAACTCCGAAGGGTCTCTAAACTCCAAACCCCGGAAATCCAGTTTTCTCCACGTGTCTGGGTATTCTGGGTCACAGGTTCAACCGTCTCCCCAGCACCCTTCGCATTAATTTTCCATTCTTCAGGTATCGATTTTCACCTCGAAACCTGGTGTATTCTGAATTCCTCCTGCCAGACAGATTGCACCGGTTGGAATCGGGTCTGGTCTCTGAAGTCGAAGCTTAGGTTCCCTACCCTGGTATCCTTACGCCTACATTCTTACATTATATTTACTACCACAGTAGTACACAATGGAGTATTCAGTACACTTTATATCTATAGCAATATTCGGTTCCTAGTCTTCGAGACGCATGTGCCTTCTTGTTTTCCGAATCAGCTGTTAGACCAACGTGAAGGGTGGGCTGTCAGCAGGCAACATGCTGCATTCAAAGAGGGGGGGCGGTTCTATCCTCGAAAGCCAGTCGGCAGCTGGACGTCGCACGCAGCGGTGTGTGCGACCTCTCCTTCAGTTAGTCGAGTTTCAACCACGATTCGAACAACAACCTACAAAGTTGAATCTTGCAACTACACCATTCAGTGCCTCGTCGGACTTTTATTTCTTGCGTGTATATCAGATGACCGCCTTCGTCATTCTCCAGTGAAAGTGAAACTTTTTGAGTCCTCGAAAAGGACTTTCGCTTTCCCTCCTGGTTTCGCGATTCTTAATTAGTGATCACAACTCTTCCGTCTTATCTGCGTGATTCAGCAATCCTTGATCCATTTGGATCCAATCTCAGCTAGATTAGCTGATAATTCGAACCAAAAGCTGTGGCAAAACCTCGCTTCCGAGGCGGAAAAGAACTCCCAAGGCCAACAATAAAAATACAGCACCCGCATACTTGAACAAAAAAGTGCTACCAAGTATCGCAATAAAAAAGGAGGACAAAGATAAAAAATACTGCCTTCTTCATCATCAAGAACTGGATCAAAATTCATCAAATATCAACACCAAAAGAGAAAAGCAGGTCTTCAAGGACGTGTTCTCCAAGATTGAGACCAAGTCTTGAGAACCAGGACACCTCTTCTTTAGAAAATAATTCTGCGATACGATTGCGTTTGGTTGCGAAATTTGCTGGGCCTGAACTACATATAGTGAGTGATCAGTGAAGAGTTCTACAAAAGGTTCCGGTTTGGAATATCGATCCCTGCACGTGTTTCTAGTAGAATCTAGACTATCTCTTGATCAACTTCGAGGAGCAGACGTGCGAAGGTCATGTAACAGGGTCCGTCCGCTAGTAGAAAATGTGTCAGTAGGATAGACACCGTTTTCCTCGACTCTCACTCTATAAGGTGTAAACCAAATTACAAAATAGATTAGAACAATTCTCCTTTCTCAAGAGTATTTTGAAGATTGAGTTGATTGTCCAATTCTGATGCAAACGTCAAGAAGTTTCTCAATTTGTTTTCTTCGGTTGATTCCAAATTTCTTAAGCTGATTCCATTTACTTCAGCTGTTTGGTGGAAGCTTTGTTCATCAAGTGCTAGTGAAGAACGTAGCTGACCGCATTGCGTCAGAAGCAAGTGATCGCAATTGTTGATCATAATTAATCGCTGTTCTGCAATCGGAGAGTCAAGTGATAGTAAGAAAGGGGATTTGCTACTTGGAAATGGTAGTATTTTTATTAAAGTAGTGGAATTTACATTTGTGACTATGAGACTTGGGAAATTGAAATCCAAGAGTCATAAAACATTTACGAGTGTTAAAGTGCTTCAAGTTTCTTGATCTTGGTGAACTTTGCCACTTCGAGGCAGTTTTTTCTCCTAAGTTCCGTGGTGTAAAACCAAGCCAAAATGAAAAATCCGGAACACGAGAGTGGCTATTTCGAGGATGGGAGCGACGTTGAAATCACCTCCTCTGAAGAACATCCAATTGGTGAAGAGAGGAAATGGTGTTCTGGATCATATGGTCTTACGAAAGCTATCCATGAATTGGATGTTCGGGATTCGCCCGCATCACCAGATCCGGTTACCCAAGAACATCAATGCAAAAAAGGTACAAGATTCTCCATATTTGTGCTTTCATATAGATCTCAGAAACTGGTCTTTGTTTCGCAATCTACACGTGTGATGATCAATGTCAGATATTCTTAGCTGTTGTCAAATATCGAGATTGATTGCTATCTCCAAGAATTCTTAATCTCCTTCGGATTTGGGAGATTGGTGCTTGATTTGGTTTAGTCTAGGTAATTGATTGGTGATGGGTTTCAAATTTGATGATAGTCGTTTTGAAAACTGATGACGATGGTTTAAAAAAGCATTTCAAGTATGTAATTGGTTCTAGAAATAGAGGGTCGCTGTTAGAGGATTTGTTGTCTCTCAAATCGATGAAAATGGCTGAGTGAGTTGCAAGGCTCAGCACGTGTAACAAAACTTGGCAGCTCTCTTTAGTTTTTCACGATGATCATGCCAGCAATAATTTATGGTAATTGTTGACACACGTGCAGGCTTTGCTCATAACAAATGTCCGCAATTCTTATCCATTTCTCAGCAAATGATATTTGTATTTAAGACAAAGTAATTGTTCCTGAAATTCTTAGTTTACATTGGGAATAATTCATCCGGAAATTGAAATCAATTGAAAGAACTTGGCCTGGAAAGAAATAATTAAATAAAATTCAACTCGAATAAAAGCGAGTTCAAGTTCGAGGAATTCTCATAGTAAAATAATGTGATTAACGAAACACTTTTTTTTACGGAAACCTAAAAAATGTAAGATTGCAACTTAAAAATTTTAATTTATTTATTCTTTGACCTTTGTCTAGCTGGCAGTGCAATTATTTTTAACATGGTCGTTACTGCGTTAAGTAATAATCAACGTATTATGTAATTGTACGCAACGACATTCACACGTGTCACTAGCAAAAAGCGATGCACTCTAAAAACAAGATTAAAATTTTATTTCTGCATCGAAAAGTTCTTTTGTAACTAATTTTTTGTTTACCTGAAGCTCATTTCTTTATTATTATTTTTTACTATTATTCTTATGGATTGAAATTTTATGTCTGCATCGAAAAGATCTTTGGTAACTAATTTTTTGTTCAACTGAAGCTCATTTCTTCTTATAGAATGTTTCGAAATGAAAGAAAGTTAAATATGTTTTAAATTGGTTCATGGGGTAAGATGCAGCTCTTCTCAAAGCTAAATTTGTTTTTTATGGGTCACTGATCTAAATTCACTTCCCCAGTTTGAAAATATACGGCTATCCAAATATAAACGTAGCACGTGTTTTAAGAATTAACGTTTTAATTTGTTTGAAGTCTTCAGAGTTCATAAAAAAAGTTGATGTCCCTCTTTTAGAAATTCTTTTTGAGTGACTTTATCTACTGCCTTAGCCGTGTGTTCACTTAACATTACAATTTACTCTTTGGACCTCATTACGAGTTTTCAAATGACCCATAATTACCTTCTTTTGTCATGAAGCAGACGATTGTTGCAAAGATTTCAAGAATATAGAAATATATTAAAATTATCCTCTTTTTAACCTGGTTACAATCTTCTGTTGTCAGTGATTTTTCTTAAGTAGGTACAGTGTACACAATTTTTATGGTATGTGAAAAGCTTTACAGGTGTTAAGTTTACGTGAGTTAGGTACTTTTCCTTTTGAGTCAGTATTGAGAATTGGGGACAAAGGAAGTAATTTTCCCTGAAAATGACCACCATAGAAGCTTTTGAAAGGCCCAAACCTGAAGGTTCATTTCCTGGCAAGGTCATTATGGAAATGCGAAATTTGACCCGCCCCAGGTTAGGACTTGAGAAATGATTTTCTAAAATAAATTCTCCTTTCTCTATTGTCTATTACTCTATTCTATTCTCTAGTTGAATTAAAATAATTGAATTTATTCAATTTTCGTAACGGATCAGATATGAAGAAAGAAAACTACTAAAGGTAGCCTTCAAGGTTGATGTAAAATAAAATTAATAAACTAGTCAACTGAAACTAAAGGTCGATTGCAAATGCAATGAATAGCCAGTTAATTTCCGATACTTTCTTGAACTTTTTTTATATTGCTCATCAGTCGAATGAAAATCAGGACTTTGATATCGATTCTAGAATTAAAGACTCAGATTATTGAAGGATGGAGCAACTTTCTTAAAAAGATACAGATAAATTTGAATTCTTGTGATGTAACACGGTGACCTAAATCAATTGAAGTCTTCTCTCACCTTTCTGATTACGCTCCTTTTATACCATGAAGCGTAGTAAAAGTGCTTCTTGTTGGTGAAACCCCGCGCATTAAGATAATAAATACAGCTTTTCCAGGGGAAAGTTAAGAAATGAATTTATGTCTATACAGAAGTTAGACCCATGTTAAAGTCTTGAAGATTGCGTTACACAAATATTATCCGAGTTAAAATTACTTGCGAGATAAATTCCATATCACCAAGACAAGAAAGTTTGATATTTTGATCCTTTATTTGCCAATTCTGGAACATTTGGGTATATATATATATATGGGTGATTTATTATTTTACACTTTGCAGAATTATTTCGATCGTTATTCATGGTTTGGAAACTGAAAGCAAGCTAAAGTCATGGCTGAGTCGACTTTTCTCATTGATCAGGAAATGCTATCGAGCAGTTAGAAAGCATAATATATGGAGGGCAAGAAATAAATTTACCACAGAATAATATTCAAGTTTTGAAATTGCTTAAGCTCTGATCTGCTTGAATCTGATATTCCAGATTATCGGTAGAAACTGACTCGTATTTTGAAATGGCATCCAGTTCAGTTAATTATTTAATCTCTATTAGAGATTTGGAGTCTCTTGAAAATAAAATTTGCTATCTTAGGGACATTTAATAAAATTCAACTCACAAAATTATTTTTAAAAATATTATAAATATTGAACAAATGGTTCTGTCTGAAAAATGTGGCTACTTTATAAGAGACATGCTTGGATTGATAACATTGATCGCTTCTGCCTCATTAGCAGCTGACTTGGAACGTAGTTTCAATTCTTCAAAGTCTGTTTGAAATACTTCTTGAAAAGTTTGAACTGGAGATTATTTCCTAATCGCAAACTGGCCCTGTCATCAGAAAGAAATTCTGTAGCCATTGAAAATAGTTTGAATAGTCTCCAAATACATAGTCTAATCTTTTGGACAAATGAAATCAGATAAATATCCTCAAGGCAAAAAGTAATTTTCCAAAACTTCATTTTGAACAAAGAAATCACTCAAAAAATACGTTGGCCTCTACAATATGATTAGAATAGTGGAACAACTTGACTGACTAAGCAAAGTTCTAATTTCGTTTTAACGATTTTCATAATTGTTTTAACAGTGATAAACAATTTATAAATTTTTCAGAAGAACCTTGAAGATAGCAGAATTTTAATTAATCTTGATACGTTCCAAACAAAAACAAAATGTGTTTAATGAAAGGATGAAAACATGTTTTTTCCTGGAAGAAAGGATAAAGTGCGGTTCAAAGTAAAGATCTTGTCAAAGATATTGAGTAGAAAGCTGCTAAAGTCTTTGCAGACATTTGGAACAAAAAAACCGCAATTATAGTGAAGATAAAATTGTTTGTTGAACTTGGAGTTTATCCAAAAGCTATCAAGAAAATTCATGTAGAATTGAAACTGCAGGCTCGGATGGAAAATGAAATTGGAAATTGGAATGATAAGCTGCTGCATTTTAAAAATTGTAATTTATTTAAATTATTTTATTCAGAACTTGTTTTATGTTTTATATTCCAAGGGGCACTCAGAAATTTAAATTTGAAAATGAACTTGGCAGTTGAATGAAACATGATTCACTGACGTTTTAGCAGGCAGAATTAATGAGTATTAAACTTGAAAACACCTCGGCGATATAATGTGCCATTATCTTTGTATTAAAGGCTTAAACTCTTACACTTCATATATCAAAAGAGAATTTTTTACTCTTTCCTCTTACTTACATTTTTTGTATTTAAATTTAAGGAAAAGAATTTTTCAATCTGAAACAATTCTGAATTCTTTAGAAAAATAATAACCAGTTTTAGATATTAATTATACGAGGGAAAAGAATTTCTGAATAGATAGGTTCATATTTAAGGCCTCATTAAAAAAGACACGTGTGTAAATGTTTCGTAATCATTGATTGGGCGTTAGGTTTTAAAGAGGGGATATATCTTGCCTGACTGTGTGTTTTTTTTTTTTTTTTTTAATAGAATGCACTTGATTTTTCTGATTTGTCCAATTAGGAAGAATAAAATTAAGGATGAGTCCTGGAAACATAAGCAAGTACTTTTATGCCTGTTTACGAACCATATGGTCTCTGCCACGTGAACTGGGAGAAGGAAAATCCACGAGAGAACCAAGTGGGAGAGAACTTAAGAGGGGGAAACCCGTGTATTTATTGCTCATTAGCCAGTGTGCGTAGTGAACTTTCGTTAGTGTATAGTCTGTGTGTTCAGGGCCGTACCAAAAACCAGTCGAAAACCAGAGATGCAAATATGGTTTATAAAATACCAGTCGAAATAGTCTAAACCTCTTTTTACTATTTTTTTTACTGGAATTATAAACCCGTTCCGAAAACATTCCACTTTTTTAAATCATAATTTACAATCGCTGGCAAACTAGAATTTGGTAACTTTAGCTGTTTCTAACTCATTTTGAAAGTTTGAAATTGCAATCGTTCAATTTTCAAAATTTAAAGTTTTTTTATTGCTTCAAATATGAATAATTAAAAGGAGGACAACATTTTTCTCCAATTTTTTTTTAGTCTTTCAATTATATTTCATGAATAAATAATATAAATTTAACGTTCCATGACCTCTCTGCTTGCATTTTTAGGAACAGTTGGTCAAACATCAAACAGAATACAATTTTGGGTAATTAAAGTCGAAGTAATTTTAAACACTGTTAACATTTTTTTCATATATTCTCTTGTGCTGGTTTAAAAAGAGGATGTTTCCATTTTGAAAGTATAATTTAATCATTCATCAATTTTGTTACCTTTAAGTTTGAAATATTTTTGAATAAATGAATACCTGTCTAACACTTTCTAATTTGAAGTATTTAATATTTTGAGCTCTTACAATTCGAGATTTTCAGTTTTGACTGCTTTGCAATGAGAAATTGCTCAATTAAAAAAATTATTACAAATTTTCCATTTTAGGTATTTATTTTCAATTTAAAGAATTTTAAAATGCAGTTTTAAAGACTTGAACAATTAAAAATTAAAAGCGTTTAAAATTAAAAAATTTGGATAAAAAACATTTTAAGTTGATCAAATCTAACCATAATTGATTTTACAAAACGATTCTGAATCTGTTCAAAGTTAAACAATTTACAGACTGAATTTTTTCAATTTGAAAGTCTTAGTAGTTAAACAAATATAAACCTCCGATTGAAAATGTACAAACTATTTTCAGTTTTTTAATAATTTAAAATTAATAAATTCATCATTAAACGCTGTTATTCAATTTCAAATCCTATTCAAATATTGTTTGAAAAATATTCCATTTTTAATCCATCCAATTTTTAATTAAAAAAAAAGAACAATCATTGAAAATGAGCAATTATGAATCAAATTTTAAAAACTTAGTGAAAGTATTAAATTTTTTCCGAATTGGTAAAGCAACTTTTTTGTTCTTTACATTTTTATTGAGTTGAAGGCTGGACAATTTCGTATTTTTATTTAGTTTGAAACGAGAAAATTTGTTTTATTTCTTTCTGAATTTGGAGAGGGAAATTTAATTGTTTTTCTGAATTGGAATTTGAAACTGAATTATTTGAAATAGAAAGTATTGAATCGTTAAAATTTCAATGTACTAAATTTATACTTTGGACACTGAGAAAAATGTTTGTTACAAACAAAGAAATTTGTTTGAATACAGTTTGTTTGTTTCAAACAAAGAAATTTGTTTGAATACAGTTTGTTTAATTAGAAACGCCTTGAAATTAAAATAATTTAGTTTCAGTTACAAATGTTTAACGCTTTCACACAGAAATAGTTCCATACTTAAATTTCATATTCTTTTTTTGCTTTCAGAAATTCGTCTCAATTTCCTGAAATTTTAAAATAAAGATTAATAATATTTTTTTTACTTGTTTATAGTTGTTACTTTTTGGCAACTTAAAAAAATCCTATAGATATCAATTTATCAAGAAGGCCTGAAACATTATTAAATTTCTTCTCCATATTTGATTAACTCATTACCTTCAAGGATAAGTGATAAAATAGTTATTTATGTAGACCTAATGGCGTTTAGTGATCCAAATGGTTGGATAATTAATTCAAGTGATGAAAGAAATTTATGATAAATGATAACGAAGGTACATGTATGTATTCTGTATTGAGTGTTTAGCAGATCGATGGGTTTTATGTGATAGTACTTGCTATCTCTCGATATTTTTTTCAGAATTATATTCTAAATAAATATAAAAATGGTTTTGCCAACTTGTTGATAAGATTACTGAGCAAATTTCGTACTCCTTTATAAAGTCTATTCTCGTTTCTGTCTTCTCGATTGTGGCACGAACAGCGAAAAGGAAACGCAGTTGGATAATACCACCGTTACACTCGGTGAAACCCGTTATCGAGCGACCTAAATTCGTTGCTTTTCAATTTGGGTCGATTTTTAGTCGTTTTCAATGAAAAAATCCTTCTTTCGGCCCTAAAAAAATAATTTGTTATTTTGCTTTTCAAGTTTACCGGGCGACCCTCTATTTGGCGAATCAGAACAGTTCATTTGCAGTCAAATCTCCGCTAATCTAAATGTTGAGGAAAGTTGTCATCCAGGAAAATAACTATTCAACGTAAGGAAAACTGTAATTCTTAGACAAATATTGCCAAGTTCTTCAAGGAAAGAAAGCCTAATCTTCCACAGAAGAAGATTTTCAATATCTCTTGGAAATCAGGAAAAAGTCAGGGATTTTGAAAATAATCTTGCCAAAGCCAGTGAATTTCTATAAGAGACATTTTAAATAACTGTCAAGGATAATAAATTAAAAAAATTTCAATTTTGATTTGAAATTGTTTTACTCCGTTTATAAAAGAAAAATGAATAAATTCGTCTTTTTGGGTTGAAAATTAACTATTTTTGTAGAAAATTAACTTTTTGTTGAAAATTCTTATTTGGGTGTGGAAAATTTAACTGAATTCTTTTCTTGTTGAAACTTCAACTAATTTTTTTAATTCGACTTTTTGGTTTCGAAATTCATCTGTTTTATTAAAAATGTAATCTATTTCGGAATAAAATTCAACTGTTTGGTGAAAAGATAATCTTCTTTGGTTGAGGATTTAACTTTCGTTGAAAATTAATTTTTTAGCTGAAAGTTTAATTATTTGAGTTGAAAGTTCATAATTATTTTAGTTGAAAATTGATCTGTTTGGTGAAAAGTTTAAATATTTTGTTAAAAATTAATCATTTTGAATTGAAAATTCAGCTACTTGAGTAAAAATTTAACTTCTTTAAACAAATTTTTGTTGTTGAAAATTCGTTTTTTTACATTATTTTTTCTAACTGAAAATGTACATTTTCTAATTTTGGTTGAAAATTTGTATTTTCTGGTAGAAATATAATTTTCTTGGTTTTGCAGGAATTTCATATTTTGGCTTGAAAGTGTACTAAGAATTTAACTTTTCCATTTATGATTGAAAACTCATCTTTTTCAGTTGAAAATTCATCTTTTTTGATATAAAATTAATCTTCTTGCTTGAACTATTACATTTTTTGTTTAGAATTCGTCTTTGTAGGTTGAAAATTCAACTATTTTGTTGAAAATTCAATTTTTTGGTGGCAAATTTAACTATCTTGATGAAAATTCCAGTATTATGTTAAAAAGTCATTTCTTTGGTTTAAAATTAAAACTGCTTTGTTGAACATTCGTCTATTTTAATAGAAAGTTAGTCCTTTTAGATTTAAAATTCATTTCTTTTTTTCAAAATTCAACTGTGTTCTGAAAAATTGAACTATTTGATTGAATTTTAATCTTTTTTGATTGAAAATCCGACTATTTGGTTAAAAATTCATCAATTTGGTTAAAAATACTAGAAGGTATTTGATTGACAATGTAATTATTTTGCTTGAAAATTCGTCCTTTTGGATTGAAAATTAATTTTCTTTAGGCTGAAAATTCAACAATTTGTTCAAAAATTCTACTGTTTGGTTGCAAATTTAATCATTTTGCTTGAAAAGTCACCTGTTTCGTTGAAAATTCGTTCTATTGCATTGAAAAATCATTGTCTATGGTAGAAAACCCATATTTTTTGATTGAAGTAAATAAATAAATTTACAATTTCTTAAATTTAATCTAAAATTTGTTTGTTTTCTACCGCTTATACAAAATTGTATGTTAAAAGTCAGGGAATTTTGAAAATTATTCAGTTTTTCGTCCATCCTGAAAACAAGAAATTATCAAGAACAAATATAAAAAATTCGCAGAAGAAAACAATTCAAATCATAAGTGCTAATCAGAAATTATAATCGATTTTTTATTGTATTGCTGAGAACGAAAAATTCTTAGAAATGAAGTATCAAATTTCTATGGTCACGCCAGTTTTTTTAAGTTGTCTTCGAAGGCACGTAATTAACAACTAGCTAATCTCTACTTTCAACGCAAAACGTGATGGAAAGTTGAACTCTACAATTTTGCTCGCAATATTGTAAATTACATTTTCACAAGAGAATTTCTAATTTTTTTTAAATCATGAAATTGTATAATTATACTCGCAGCTCTCAATCCTCAAAATTAAATTTACCATTTTTATCAGAATATATGCTGCGTTTTAACGGTCTTTTGAAATACAAAAATGTGTGACTTGAAATATTTGATGTTCTCAGAATTCTAAAGCCTGGAAGTCACCCCTGAATAGATTCCAGGGAGTAGTTTTTCACCCTGTCGATAATTTCCGAGCTCGCCCCTGCTTCAGCGAAATACGACCGTTGTAACATAAGTTTAGTCTTCACGTGGCAGAATGTCGTTATCGTATAGAGGCAATTATTATTAAGATAGATAAAAAACTATTTTGAAAACAATTTAAAAGTAATCAGACAAGTTTAAATTATATTTTTAAATATAAAATGCGCTATTAGAATTTTTCAGATTGTATCATGTTGTAAGAATATTTTTAGCCGTTATTACCTTGAGATTTTAATTTAAATGTGGTGCCCAATAATTGGATATTACATGTACATACTAACCGGGAAAAATCGATAATTAATTGGAAATACGAATTCGAGTCGGGAATCATATTTAAAGTTTTGAAAAATGTAAATTTTGAAATATTTCAAGAGATTAAAAAAATTCTCTTAAGATTTCTGGGAAAATTTTTTAATGATTTTTTTCTTTTGAAAAATTAACTTTAAGAGAATCTATCAGAACATTTTTAAAAATTTCCAAAATTGTAAAAAAAAAAGAATCCGGAAGTTTTTAAGGCAATCTTTCTAATTATGCAGAATTTTTTTTAATTTTAGTAAACGTACCATAATAAAAAATCATTTATTTCGGTTGAAAATTTAATTATTACGTTGAAAACTGTTTTTTTTGTTTGTTTGCAAATTAATGGTTTAACTACTGAAAATTTAACTATTCCATTTTTGGCTGAAAATAGATATTTTTTAGTTGAAAATTCAGGTATTTTGTTAATAATTCGTATTTTTTTTTATAGAAAATTAATATTCTGTGTTAAAAATTCGTCTTTTTGGTAGAAAATTGAATTACTTGGTTGCGAATAATTTTTTCCCCTGTTGAAAATTCATATTTTCGGATTGAAAATTCAACTGTTTGTTTAAAAATTGAACTGTTTAAAAATTCAACTATATTGTTTGATTCAAAATTAAAATATTTTTAGTTCAAATATCGACTATTAAATTTTTCGTTGAAAATTCATGTTTCTTGGTTGAAAATTCATCTACTTGGTTAGAAGTTTTGAAAAGATCCAAAATAATTTGAAACTTGTAAAGATTTAAAAAAATTTGTAACAAAATGTACATTTTTGAAGATTTCGAATAAAAAATTCAAATATAGTTTTTAATTTTTTTAGTATTAGCGATTGATTATTGATTAATTATTGAATATTTTTTACAAAAATCTATTATAAATACTATTTTTGTAGTACTAAGTGAATTTTACATTAACTTTGTTATAAATACCAAAGACATACAAAATTGTATCTAAGAGTGATTTACCAATTATATGAAAATTTAATTATATGTTCCATATTATGTGTAAATAAATGTCTGAATAACTAACTGAAGAGGGGCATCATAAATTAAAAAAATATTATTTTTTTTAAATATTATAAGATATCACAATAAATAAAATTGCAACCGGGAAAAATCGGTATTACTAAACTCAGATTTAGTTCAAACCAAGATTTTCCCAACGGGACTTGTCTCTTAAATAAATATTGACCATGAAAAATGATAAAAATTCTTTTTTTTTTTTTAAACCTTGAATAACTGTTTTTACTCTGTACTGTGTATTACCATGAGCTTGATAATTGTCTAGAATCCAAAACCAGGGATTTATTTAATTTAAAACAATTGCCTTTAAAAGCGAAGTTTAAAAAAAAATATATTCACATTTTTTGTTTATTCATTTTGAAATCTTGCAGGTTCCGTTCTACTTTTTCGTCAAAATTAATTTCGAGATTCTGATGCACCTACGCAGTTCTTGCTCCTCTTAGAATTGAAGCGTAGGAAAAACCTGTTACTCATTCATCGTCCAAAGTTGCGAGAAATTCAATTTGAATATCAGATGCCTTGAAAGAAATTGAAATCTCGAAAGACTGATTACAAATTATTTTAATTTCCATTGTATATCAGAGAAGTGCTTTTTCTAAGAAAATTGCAAACAAATTTTCTAAACAAATTATTTCATAATTTTGTATCAATAATTAGTTCGAGATTTCGAATTTTAAATAAAAGATGTTTCTGTGACAAAAGAATTTTCTTTGTATTGTAAAGTCTGCAAATAGAAGAAGCGTTGGAGTTGATGTGAATGATCTAAGAAATTTTTTTTCAAAAATAAAATTCCTTTGTTTCGAATGCAGAAGTTATTTCTGACGAAAAAAGATCAGAAGCCTCTATTTTGCGAGTGCAACTGGGGCGAATGACTGTAAAATTATTTTTATGATTCATCCGTTTTGATGCTTTTTCAGCGAAATGAGCTGATGTGTACAAAATTTTATTTCACACCGCGACTGCAACATTGACGCTACAAACTTGGCCTAAAAAGAAACAACTTCAATTCATTTTATTTAAAATTTAAATATTTGAAATTCAGTTCATAAAAAGTCTTTTCTTTGCTCCAAATAAACAATTAAATTACTGAAAAAAACTCGATTTTTTAAAAGAATTATTCAATTTTTAATTAGTTAATGTAACAATTTACAATTTAAATTATTTCAACTGGTAATTGTATTTTTATAAGATCACAGTCATTTCAGAAGTGATGATTTAGGATTTCAATAAAAGTCTAAAGCTTAAAAAATTGTTCGATGAATCAAAACAAATCAAATATTGTTGAAATCTAAAATATTTTAGGCGATCAAATTTGAACTATTTTTAATTTGAATTTAAGAGTATAGACAAGTGTAGTTTCAAATTTACGTTCAAAGTATTAGTTATAGTAAGGACGAAATTACAAATCTTGGATACAAATATTTAATTATGTTTAGAAGTATCACGATTTTATTATTGATGATGGTATTTTTTATAAGTGAAAATATTCCTGATTATGAGAACAATTTGAAACATATAAAAATTGTTTATTTCACAATTTTTTTTGTTGGACTTTTTTATAGCTCTGCGAATTAATTTCAAATGGTCCAAGTATATCCAATTTAAAAAAAATCCTTTAATGAGTAGAAATCATTAAAAAATCATTTAACATTATTTAAAAATAATTCTCCTTTTTTGAGCTCCTCTTGCGCTGTGCTCCTTGGCATTCTAATATTTACAATAGATACAATAAATTATTAAAAAATAAAACTGTTATATAAAAATAATCAAAATAGGTTGTAAACCATTTTTTTTAACTTGAAATAAAAACTTACATTTTATATTTTGTTATGTTTAAATTCAACCCTAACATTATTTGTTCAAAAAATCAATCAAAAGAAGCACATTTTAATAATTTTACGCTAGTTAGGAGAACTGAGCCCATAAACCATATTGTTTAAACTTTAAAAAATACAACTATCTTCATCAAATATATGATCTTAATTTTTATAAAATGTAGGTACTATGTTGCCACAACCTTATGATTAAGAAATATGCGGAATACAATAGTTTTGATTAAGTCATATTCAAATGAAAACTGTGAGTCGATTTTCTCTAAACAGCAGTTTGGCATCTGTGCCTGTTCATCAACTGCCTCATTTGAATTTGTGAAATGCGTAAAAGTCTCATTAACAAAAGAAAAAAAGTTAATTCCTTAAACTATCAGTGAATTTAATTGTTTAATCAATTTAATTCACCTTCTCGAATTTCCGACGCAAAATTCGTGTATACTGTACATTTATTTATTATAATTTTTTTTAGTGAAAACACATGCGAGAAACTGCTGAAGTACATTAATTTGTCTTGCACGTGTCCTGACGTCGCAATTGGCCGTGAAAAATTATAAACAATCTCGATGGCACGATCTTTTTCTGATTCGGATTGGAATTCATAATAATCTTGTTAAAATGACCCACTAAAATTTTCAACAATGTGTTTCGTCAAATTAGTCAAATATTTTTGATAAATTTGGGTAGTCCCGAAATTTCGGGACCACTAGTTCATTTCCTTTTCCAGTTCCGCAAATTTTTTGCGGTGACTAGACGCAACCATTTTTAAATCCAGATTCTACCCCAAAGTCTATTCAAATTCCCTTATAATCAATAATTTAATAAAAATTAAAGTTTGCTATTTTTCCAGAATAACAAAAATTCCTCGACCTGAAAAGTCGGGTGACCATGGCGGCGCAGTTTACGCCCTACTTACAACTCTGATAGCAAGGAACAAGTTTCAACATATTTGACGAATCGGGCCCAAACTATCTTGCAAAATTCAAACTGTCAAAAACCACGTTCTTGGTCTTGATTTTAATTACAGATCGAGTCGAATTTCCTTCACGCCCTGAAAACTTTTGCGCAAAAAGGAGTTTATTCAGTGGCACCAATTGCGCAATGAAAAACGAAATATATAATACAAACTGAGAGCGAAGTCTCCAACTGGCTTTCATACGAATTTTACACTCGAAAATGCAAACTTTCATTAAAAAACAGAAAAACAATCCACAATGGCATGTTGCTGCTTATTGAACGCACGCGCTTCTCTTTTTATTGACTCTGTGATGCAACATAATAACAATGCTTATAGACTTTATTATGTCATCCTTTTCCATCTTCCGCAAAATCTTGCGTTATTAGATAATTCCTTATCGATTATTTCAAAGGTTTCTTATTTCTTCATTCTCACTTCTATTTAGTCTCTTTTTCTTTTTTCAAATAATCCCTCAAGCAATTTTTATCGCCACTTTTTAGTGGCAACAACAACATCTATTTTTCATTGAAGAAAATTTAATCCTGGAGGAAAAATATTAGAGCGGGAAAAACTGATAAATGACAATGAATTTTTTTTTTACCGGGAAATTTTCACATTTTTGGAAAAAAAATCTGTTCAATCTCTTGAAATAAAACAAGTTTCATATCACATGATATAATGGTTAATAGATCAATTGTTAACTTTTTCAATTATTAAATCATTTAGTTTACATTGCGTAATTCTAAAATATTTTTACTTTACAAATTTTTAATTTTAGGTCTTAATTCATTTTTAAGGGTACATTTACAATTTAAAGAATTTAAAAATGTGGTTTTGAAGACTTAAAAAATTAAAATTTAAAAGCGTTTGAATTTGAAAATTTTCGATAAAAATGGTTTAAGTTCATCAACTTTAAATATAAATTAATTAATGATTTTTTTAACAGAATTGTAGTTCGAGTGTTAAAAATTGAACAATAATTGATTTTACAAGACGAATCTGAATCTGTTAAGAATAAAACAATTTAAAGATTTTAACGTTGAAAAGTTAACTTTTTAATTCGAAAGCCTTAGTAGTTAAACAAATTTACTCGTCCTTTTAAAACTTTAAAAACTATTTTTCATTTTAAAATAATGCCAAATTAATAGATTCATAATTAATTGCTTTTATTTAATTACAAATCCCATTCAAATATTGTTTTAGTTTGAAATATTCCATTTTTAACCCAATTAATTTGAAATTTTTTTTTTTAAGATAAAAAAAATTATTTAATTAGAAGCAATATTTGACTGTTTATTTAAAAAAGAGCAATTATAAATCAAATATAATTTTAACAATTATAATTGTTTCATTTAAACAATTTAAATTTATAAGTGAGATTGTTCAATTTTTATGTATAAATAACAAATTGAACACTTATTAATTTAGAAAAAATTCAAGTAAGTTGAAGAGATATATAAAAGTAATTGAAAAGGTTCCAAATTAATTTAAAACTTGAAACGATTTTGAATAATTTAAAACAAAGGTAAATTTTTGCAGATTTAAACATAAAAATTCAGCAGCTTTTTAAGAATTGTGAAGGGTTTCATAACAATAACAAAATTTTCTTGAGATTCATAGGAAAATAGTTTTTTATTTTGAAAACTTAATTTTAAGATGATATTCAAAAAGATTTCCAAAATTGGTCAGAAACGAAATCTGGAAGACTTTAAGGCATTTTTTTTTAATTTTTGCAGGATTTTTGAACATTTCGAATAATTTTAAAAGATATTTAGAAGTTTTGCAAAAATTTCAAAAATAATTAAAGATTTCAAAGAATTTTAAACAAAATGTAGGTTTGTGAAGATTTTTAAATACAAAGTTTTAAGATATAATATAAATGTTTTATAAATCTTTTTTGATATTCGCATGGGAAAAAATTGTAAATTGCTTAAAATGATATCATTTTTAAAATTTACAAATTTATTGAGTCATTCTTCAATTTAGACTTTAGAGCATTGAAAATGATAACGTGGATTTATATTTTTTGAACAGAATTTGAATCTTTCAAATTTACAATTGATAAAAGTTTAAATTTAAGTATTTTTCAGTTTGACTGGAGTTGGTAAAAAATTTTTCATATCAATTATCACTTTTTCAATTATTAAATCATTCAGTATACAATACGTAATTCTAAAATATTCTACTTTACAAATTTTCCATTTTAGGTCTTCATTTTTAAACGTCCATTTTCATTTTTAAGAATTTTAAAGTAATGTTCTAAAGACTAAAATAACTGACAATTGCAGTCTAAAATATTCCATTCTAATCAATTTAATTTGAAATGTTTTAATTTAAAGAAGAGAACTATTTTTTAATGTTTAGCAATATTTGACTGTTCATTTAAAATGAGTAATTAATGAATCAAATATTCAAAACTTGACAATTTGAAACTGAATTATTTGAAATTGGAAAGTTTAGAGCGCTAAATTTAAACTTTGAACGTTACAATTTTAAGTGCGCCATTTTAAAAATTGTTCATTTGTAAGTGAAAGTATTTTTTTTCGAATTGGAAAATTAAATTTTTTGTTCTGTTTTTAGTTTTTAATTTTAGTTCGAAATTTTTCAATTTTTAGAAATGGTACAAGTACAATTTCTTTTTATTCTATTCGAAATATTGTTACCTAATCTAAAATTGTTTGATTTGGAACGTTTTCAATTCAAAATCGTTCTATATATATATATGTGTGTGTGTGTGTGTGTGTGTGTGTGTGTTTAATTTCAAACTCTTTTAATTCGAAATTATTAATTATCAAGTATTGGTTCACAATTTTTTTGTGCTTAGTATTTAAAAATGTGTTTATTAATGGATTTTTAAATTGTTTATATTTTTAATGTTAGGAAATAAAAGTCTAGAAACATGAAGGCGCGCTTTGGCGCACGTGGCATTTACTGCTACTTTCAAATAATGATTTTACTTTGAACGAAAGTGAATTTCCTAAACCAATCAGGCATGTCTCGAGTTAAGAAATAATTGGATCGAAATTCTGATTCTTTTCTACTTCAGTATTTTTCTCCGTTTACTGGCAGGTAATAAGTTGTATTCACTCGTAAAAACTTTTACTAACAGGTAATAAGTTCTATTGATTGGTAAAAACTTTCGGGCTTAGTTTGAGCAACAAGAAAGATAATTGAGAAACAAAAAATTATAAATCGTTTCTTAGTGGGAGGTAAAAAATGTTACGTAAAACTTAGAAGAGAGAAGACCTTTGTCTCTAACCGTGTAACTATAATTTGCTCAACAGACTGTCTAGTCCAAAATATATGATGGCATTACGCAATGGGTACAGAGCAGAGAGCAACGTGTAATGAACGAGTCGACATTGCGATGTTCATTCTATATTATAGCATCACGTTGTTCAAATTCCTTTCATGAACTAGGATGGAAAGTACTTCCTCTATTCAAAACTACCACTTTGATTCAGTTAAGAAATTAATTTTCAGAAAAAAACTCAGTTTTATCAGGGGACAAGGGCAGATCCAGAAAGGGGCGATTGGGGCCGTCGCCCCCCGAGATTTAAGAAACCAAATTTGAAATTTGAAAATTTTCATATCATGTAGATAAAGTACTTAAGGCCTCTTAATTTCCTTGAAAAATTCGAGGACAAATTTAAGCCCCCTAATTATCAGACCTTTTTTCTAGTACCATAGATCACGGCTATAGTGGTATAGCAACACATGTCATGATTGTGCAAAATTAATTACGTAACGTTTTTTTCTGAATTTTTAAACCGCGCCCCCTCCCCCCTTTCTCTTCCGCCGCCTTCTTATACAACGTAATTTTTGTCAAATAAATTTTTTTCGTGAATTTATGTCCGTGAAGTTAGCACAACAACCATAAAATATCCAACTTTTGTTTAATGGAATCGTTTGGACATGTTTGGAAACCAAATTATGTCCTTTAGATGGTGAAACTCAAAAAGATATTGAGTTTTAAAAATTGGAGTGCTAGTGACTTTTTATTCGATAACTCACACAATTTCGACTTCCAAACGTCAAAAGTGAGTTTCCAAACGCGACCAAACGACGTGGACGTTGGACGTCGTTTTGTTGCGTCTGTCGCGTTTAGTCGCGTTTGGTCGTTTGGTCATTTACCAATCGCTCGGGAACGATTGGTAAAAGAATTTTGGAAAAAATTAAAATTTGTTGTTTTTAATATCTCTTTTGAGTTTTTCCGTCCAAACGACAAAATTTGGACATTTTATGTTAGAGGTTGTGAATTTGCAAGCAATAAAGATGAATTCACAACGAAAAATGTAATAGTTGATATTTTAACCAATGAAAGATTTTTATTTTAAATCAAAAACTGTTAAATTGAACCAAAAAAAGAAGAAGAATTTTTAACAAAATACTTGAAACCTCAGCAAAGAAAGATTTTTCAGTCAATGAAGAAAAAAAATTATCCAAAATGTAGAATTTTCAAGTCAAAAAGATGAGCTTACTGCATAACATTTTAATTTTCAACCAAGAAAGATGAGTTTTCAAGCAAGAAAATTAGTTTTCTACTATAAAAGACGAATTGTCTACAAAATACATCAATTTTGAACCAAATAGTTGAATTTTCAAGCTGAAAGTACGAGCTTTCTGCATAAAAGTTGACTTTTCAACCAAATAATTATATTTTCAACCAAGAAGATTAATTTGCTACTAAAAATAGACGAACTTTCAACCACGAATATTAATTTTCTACAAAAAAAGGACTTTCAACAAATTACATCAATTTTCAACCAAAGAGTTGAATTTTTAAACTATAAAGATCAACTTAAACAAAAAACGGGACAGTTACATTTTCATTTAAAAAATTAATTTTTAATTGAAAAAAACGAATTTTCTACAAAAACGTTGAATTTTCAACCCGAAAATATGAAGTTGAATTTTTGACCAACAAGAATAACTTTTAACCAAAAAAGACAAATTTTCAACAAACTAAAAAAATTGTCTACCAATTTAATATTTAATACAAAAAAATGAATTTTCTACAAAACAGTTGAATTTTCTACCGCATAGTTGAATTTTTTATCAAATTGTGGAATTTTGAAGAAAAAATATCAATTTTCTATACAAAACAGTTGAATATTTAACCCAAAAATATGAAGTTTCAACAAAAAAGGTAATTTTCAATTAAATAGTTAAATTTTCAGTTGAAAATGTTAATGTTTATTAAAATTATGAATCCTCGACCAAAAAAATCAATTTTTAAGAAAGTGTAGTTCAACTTTCAACCAAGGAGTTGAATTTTCAACCTAAAAAGATGAATTTTCAACAAAAAATATTATAGTTGATATTTCAACAAAAAAGATTTTAATTTTAAATAGAAAACAATTAAATTTAACCAAAAAAGACGAATTTTTAACCAAACAGTTGCAGTTTTAACTAACAAATTGATTTTCTACCAAGAAAGACGACTTTTCAACAAAATTCGTACATTTTTGACCAAATAGTTGAATTTTTAGACAAAAAGGTCACTTTTTACCTAAGAATGGTATAGTTAAATTTTCATTGAAGAAAACTAATTATTTTCAATTTAGAAAAGTGAATTTTCTACAAAACAGTTGAATATTCTACCTCCTAAAATTTCAATTGTATTGTATTCTTGCATTATTTAATATGTTTAATTTTTTTGTTAGAACTACAGTATCAGTTCTTCTACCCATTCCTAACAAGAACAGTTCTGACAACCATAGAACTTAAGAGAAAATTGGGTGTCCCGTTTTACCCCGGTGTGCCGTCCTTCCCCGGTCTCCCCTAATAACTTGAAAATCAACGATAAAGCATTTCGATACAAGGGAAACAACTTCATCTTGAAGAAAATTTTATAACATATAAAACTAACAGAAGATTATTATTATAAATAATAATAATTGGAATTAGATATTTTTCTCTGTATTTCGGGAATCCAGTTCTTTTAAATTTCTTTATTCTGAAGTTTAAAATTTAGTCGAAAAGTTGTATTATAAAAAATTCACATCCTGGTTGGTCAAGATTTCACCGAAATTCATTTTATTTAGTAACGCGTGCACCGTGCACCGGTACTCACGTTCGCTTTCTTGAGCTGTATAGAATGTGCGAGGTATTTAGTACGGTACTTGGTAACGGCATTCACGGTTTAAATATCAGGATACGGGAATTCCCCGGACCTCTTTTCACTGTTACGAAATATCTTTCCCTTTTCTTCTTCTGATTTTATCAAATAATTTTAATGAGGCCACGTCAAAAGATTTTTTTTCAACCTTGCTCTCCATTCAGTTTTTAAAAACCATTAAAAAAATTATGAATTAAGTTACTAATTATTAATTTTAGTCATAATTAATACTAGGTTAATATTGGGCCAGTTAGGGTGGCTGCAGGTTTGGACAACCTGGAAATCAGGGAAAAGTCAGTGAATTTTGTTGATCAGGGAAAGTCATGGAAAAGTCATGAATTAAAAAAAAAATATTACAAAAGTCAGGGAATTTCTGTCAGAAGCACTTTAAGTGTCAGGAATAATAAATTAAAAGTTTATAATCTTAAATTTTTATATTCGATATTTTTGTTTATTACCCTCTTTCTCCCTTTTTAAAGAATTTCTTTTCTTTGTTTTCAAAGAAACTTCCCATTTTCCTCGTTTTTTTCCTTAAATGCGTACTGAATTAATACATATCAGTAAGAAAATTCAACTATTTTTGGTTAAAAGTTAATCCTTTTTTGTTTGGTTAAAAATTCGAGTTGGTTAACAATTTAATTCTTTTGTTAAAAATTCAACTATCTTGTTAAAAGTTCATTCTTTTTGGTAGAAAATTCAACATAATTAGTACTGTTTGGTTGAAAATTAATCTATTTTGACTGAAAATTCCACTATTTTGTTGGAAATTTGTCCTTTTTGGATGAATTACACTGTTTTTTAATTAAAATTGAAATCTTTTGTTAGAAACTTTGTTAGAAATTCGTCTTTTTCAAGTTTATCTTTTTGGTTGAAAATGTAAGTAGTTTGTTAAAAATTCCTGTTGTTTTTACTGAAAATTAATGTTTGATTTTGAAATTTATCCATTAGATTTTTGGTTAATTCATTATAAATTGAAAATGTAACTATTTTGTTGAAAATTTGTCTTTTTAGGTAGAAAATTAATCTTCTTTATTGAAAAATCATCTATTTGGTTGAAGTTTCATATATTTTGTTGAAAATTTGTTATTTTGTTGTTGTTGTAGCAAATTCATCATTGTAGGTTGAAAATTCATCTTTGTAGGTTGAAAATTCAGCTAATTGGTTCAAAATTCAACTGTTTAATTAAATTGGTTGGTTTGAATTTAATTGGTTGGTTTGAATTTAATTGGTTGGTTTAATTGAAATTGGTTGGTTTAATTGAAATTGGTTCTCTTCTAAAAAATCGTCTTTTTGGCTTGAAAATTCAACTGTTTAATTACTGAAAATGTAAATATTTTTGGTTGATGTTTTAATCTTTTTTGATCAAAAGTTCAACTGTTTTGTTGAAAATTCGTTATTCTAGATAAAAAATTCATCTTTCTTGGTTGAAAATGAACTTTTTTGTTGAAAATTCAATTGCCTTCTAAACATTCGCCTTTTTTACTTGAACATTTAACTGTTTGATTAAAAATTAATTTTTTTGTTGACGAAAATTCAACTATTTGGTTGATAACTCATCTTTTTGGGTTTAAAAGTCAAATGTTGTCCAAAAAATTCGACTTTTTAGCTTGAAAACTTAACTCTTTTGTTGAAAATTCAACTTTTTTGGTTTAAAATTCATCTCTCTTAGTAGAAAATCTTTTTGGTTGAAAATCAAACTATTTACATTAATTTTATTTTAAAGAATGTATTTCCCTATTTTCGTCAAAAATCACCCTATTTCCCCTGCTTTGAGAGCATTTTGGGCTAAAAAGTCTGAAAATGCTAAAAGATTAGAATTCTGGTCTTGAAATATTAATAGTCATGGAAAATGAAAAATTGGTTAGGGAAAATCAGGTAATTTTGAAAAAGAATTTTTTGGCCAGTCGAATTTGTAATTTCTGTTTCCAAAAATACATCTGAGAATTTTAAATTTACAAGTATGGTAGTGTTTTATTTTTAAATTTCTCGTTCCAAATAATTCTTTTTTTGTACATGTAAATTTCTTGAGGAAATATTTTCTTCCATTGGAGAATGTCAATTAGATTATAGTCTACGTTATAGTTCATATTGAAGACTGAAGACTCTAACACAAATTACTCGATAATCCTTTTTAAATCTTACTAGCTTGTGACCTATATTTTCACATAGATATGCATTTCATTTAGTTTCAAATGAAGATACAATGTATGAGAAAAGAGTAAAATTTATTTCAAAAAATGGAGAAAAAAGTTTGAAATAGTACAAAAATGTCAAGTCTATTAGATAAAAAACATCAGATCAATTTCATTTAATATAAATCTATTAGATACAAATTTTATTTTTTGAATGGCCTTCAATTTATAGTGTATTGATAAATTATTCCATATGGTACATATGTGCTACACGTATCGTTATTTGAAAACTCGTTTCACACTATATTAGCACTATCGTTATCGAGTTTTAACTTTAGTCCAAAAGTATTTTTAGTTTTCATTTCACGCTTAACCTTTCATCTTCAAAACACAAAATATTAAATTTTGTAAATAATTGAATTATTTTAACTTCATTTATTCAATGAAATCAAGATTAGTTTTAAAATCTCAGCGTTTTTGAAATAAAAAATGTATGGATATTTTTCCAGTCTTTTTAGAACTGGTTCTTTATAAATTATAAAAACTAGACAATATTTTAAAATAAATTGTTTAACATTACATAAATATTGAAAGGACTTGGAATTAAAGAATGTTACAATGAAACGTGCAAAATTGTATATTACAAATTTAATAATACCAGATAGAATCTTCGTAATTTTGGATATTTCGAAATAATTATTAACATTTGAAATTGAATAATTACGAACTCTGTATATGACTGAATACTTCCAGGTTGTATACGTACCTATAATTTTTTATTTCCAATTGATGGACGAGCTAAAAACCGAACAATTTTGAATTGATAGATGAAATCGTCGCCAAGATACAAATTCAATTTTTAAAAAATTCAGGGGAATTTCACTTTTCAATCTTTCGACATTGAATATTTAATTTTAGATGCATTTACATACGTTGAAGCATCTAAAATTGTATGATTTAAAATTGAAATCGTGCAAAAAATAGGATATCCATTGAATTCAAAGTCTAAAGTGTAATTTTTATTTTGTATCGTTCGAAGCACAGTGTTTTAATTTTAAAAAATTGAATTATTAGCTTTCAAAATACAATAGAATCAAAATTTGAAGCGTACGAAATCAGACAATGTGCAAATGAGACTAATTTAAAATTGTAGATTTTCATACTGGAAGTCATCAATATTGAACAATTTTTATTTTCAATGAAAGATAAATAATTTCATTCCTGAAACGTTTTTGTGCTTTCAAAAGTTATGGGATCAAAATTGTACAATAATTGTACAATCACACTCTTACCCCTATTCCCCTTTTTCCCGTTTTTTAGAGTTCCTCTTTTCTCCCTGTTTTCAAGAAGCTTCCCCTCTTTCTCGTTTTTTTGCTTAAATTCGAACTGGTTAAAAATTCGACCATTTTTCGAAAACTTAATTATTTTGTTGAAATTGCAACTATTTTGTTAAAAATACATTTTTTTGGTCGATCTCGGTGGAAAATTCAACTCTTTTCAGAAAATTTCGTTTTTTTACTTGAAGATTTAACTATTTCGTTAAAAATTAAGCAGTTTTTGGATGAAATTGATTTTTTTTAATGTGAAAATTCGACCATTTGGCTGATGTTTTGTTAAAAAAATTTCTCTTCTTGCCTGAAAATTTTTCTTTTTAGGTTTAAAAGTCAACTGTTTTGTAGAAAATTCAACTATTTGGTTGGAAATTCAAGAGTTTTGTAGAAAAGTAAGTCGTCTTTTTTGCTTGAAAATCCAATAATTTTTCAGAAACTTCAACTATTTAGTTGAAAATTAACTTTTTTACATTATCATTCTAATGAGAAGGTATTGGTTTTATGTAAAATTTGACATAGTCGGTTTTCATCAAATCTCCACGTTTTGAGACCTCCTGAGTCAGAAAAAACGATTTTTACGAAGGTGTCTGTCTGTCTGTAGTCTGTAGTCTGTCTGTCTGTCTGTCTGTCTGTCTGTCTGTCTGTCTGTCTGTAGCCACGATAACTTTCGAAAAAATGATCAGATTTGATTGAGCTTTGGCACACTTTCTTATGGCCGAAAAATAGAGAACGAGTTCGTTAACCAGCTATTTTGGATGAAAATCCAAAAAGTGAGCACATTTTGAAAATTTTTGAGACCACTTTTTTGGAAGATTTGAAAATTCTATGTACGGTTATTAGTAGTACGCAAAATGACGAACAAAATATTCTTATGACTTTTCGTGATAAAAAAAAAATTACTGGAGTTATAGCATTTTCAAAATTCCAAAAAACAAACGAAAATGATCATTTTAAGCCGAAAAACGCACGATATAAAAAAAAGTCAAGAGGAGAAAAACGTTGATTCCTGAACACCCTATAATATTTTCATGGCAACTTTTTGAATTTTTCGAAAAATAAAAAATTCAAATTTTGATCGCACAAAAAATTAATGAAAAATCAAAAAAGCCATTTTGCTGTAAAACTATGCAAGATACCAGAAAAGGTCATCTCACCAAAATTGTGCACCTAAAAAAGATCTACAAATTTCTTATCATTCACTTCTTGATATGACGCGTAGTTTTTGTTTTATTCGTAAAAAACAGCATTGAAAATAGAAAAATCAAATTTTCAGACGAATATTACCAGCTACGAAAAAATGACCGAAACAAAATTTGTTCATCCAAGGAAGAGGTACAAATTTATTGTGACTCATGTTTCGATAGGATGCGTGGTTTTTGTTTTATTCGTGAAAATAACATTGACAGTAAAAAAAATCAAATTTTTGAAGAAACAATGCAAGGTACGAAAACATATAAATGAACAAAAATTGTGCATTCAAAAAAGACTTACACACCCGTAATCAATTTTTGTGGTAAGAATATGTTCAAAATGAAAAAATTAACTTTTTTGATAAACGGCACAAGCTAAAATAAAATGTTAACTAATAAAATTTGTCGCCTGAATTATATCATTACTTTTCATTTGAAATCAAATACAAATTTAGTAATTTGTATATGAAGAACATATAACACGAAGCACAAAGTGCGCGCTCAGTGTATTTACCAAATCGCACGCCGTAAGTGCGCTCAAACTTTTTTGTTTCTATCATAAGGTTCAAATGATTTTCAAATCAAATATCGAGCGCGAAGCGCGAGTGTCTGGATGAGAATGTGTTCCTTAAGGTCGATAGAACCTTGAGTAAATAAAGTTCCTTTTCAGTCTAAAATAAGAGCAAATTTAAAATCACTTAATATGTAGAGGTTTTGATTATTTTATAATAATTGCAAACAAAACTTTTTCTTTTCATCGAAGTCGAACACGAAGTTCAAAAATCTAGAGGAGCCTAGCGTAAAGCGCGATGCAAATACGCCCGAGCGCGTAGCGCGAGGTGAATACATAATCGAGCGCGAAGCGCGAGATCCAACAGTCGCGCGCCCTAGGCGCGCTCAAACTTGCGAGCAAAGCGAGCCGCTTTATTTATTTCATTTTTTGTGGTGGAAAATTCAACTGTTTTTTTTAGCATTCGTGTCTTGCTTGAAAATTCCACAATGTGATTAAAATTTTGTTTCTTTCTTCACTGAAAAATCTATCTTAGCTGCATTTGGCTTTTTGTTTTAAAATTAATTTTTTGTTGTTAAAAATGCAACCATTTGGTTGAAAATTAATCTATTTTGGTCGAGGATTCAACTATTTTGCTGAAAATTCATCTTTTTTGGTCGAATTCAACTCTTTTGTTAAAAATACGTCTTTTTGGTTTGAAAATTGATTTTGGAGTTGAAAGTTCAATTGTTTTGTGGAAAAGTTGTATTTTTGGCTTGAAAATTCAATTATTTTGTTAAAAATTGATATTTTGGGGTTCAACAGTTTGGTTTTTTTTCTTTTCTTGACTAAAAAATATTTCTTGGTTGAAAAGTCAACTGTTATGTTGAAAATACGCTTTTTTTGTTTAAACATTTATCTTTGTAGGTTGAACATTCGACTATTTGGTTAAAAATTCGTCTCTTTTGCTTAAAAGTTCAACTATTTTGGTTGAAAATTCATGTTTCTTGATTGAAAATGATTTTTTTTTAAATTCATCTTTTCGAGTTTAAAAGTCAAATATAAAAAAGTAATTTTGAGCTTGAAAACTCTACTCTTTTGTTAAAAAACGTCTTTTGGGTTAAAAATTTAACTCTTTTCTTGAAAATACGTATTTTTTGCTTGAAAATTCATCTTTCTTGATTGCAAATGAAGTTTTTTGTTGAAAATTCATCTTTTCGGGTTTAAGCGTCAAATTTAAAAAATACTTTTGAGCTTGAATACTCCACTCCTTTGTTGAAAATGAGTATTTTGGGTTAAATATTCAACTCTTTTCTTGAAAATACGTCTTTTTGGCTTGAAAATTCATCTTTCTTAATTGCAAATGAACTTTTTTGTTGAAAATTCATCTGTTCGGGTTTAAAAGTAAAAATTTAAAAATACTTTTGAGCTTGGAAATTCAACTCTTTTGTTGAAAATTCGTTTTTTGGGTTAAAAATTGAACTCTTATCTTGAAAATACGTCTTTTTGGCTTGAAAATTCATCTTTTCGGGTTGAAAACTGTTTAGTTGAAAATGCAACTGTTTATTTAGAAAAAAACGTCTTTGTGGCTTGAAAATTCAACAATTTTTTCAGAAATTTTAACTATTTTTTTTAAATGAAGGTAGAACTTTCAACTATTTGGTTAAAAATGGACTATTTTGTTGAAAAGTCGTCTGTTTGGCTTGAAAATTCAGCAGTTTTTTCGAAACTTCAACTATTTTGTTGAAAATTATTGTTTTTTTTTTAATTCGACTGTTTTGTAGCAAATTCGTCTTTTGGATATGAAAGTTAACTATTTAGTTGAAGATAAACTTTTTTTCGTTAAAAGTTCATCTTCTCGTGTTTAAAAGTAAAATGTTTAAAAAAAGTTCTACTATTTAGATTGAAAACTCAACTATTTTGTCGAAAATTCGCCTTTTTGGGTTGAAAATTCATCACTTTTTGTGGTCATTTTTTTCTGTTGAAAATTCAACTGTGTTGTTGAAAATGCAATATATTTCGACTTGAATTCACCCTATTTCCCCTATTTTGAAAGCATTTTAGGCTGTGAAGTCTAAAATAAAATCAGTGTTCTCTCCGATATTTTACCGGTGCCAGAAATAAATTTGTGAAACCACTTTTTCGAAACGGTTTCCCAACGAGTTTCGTGTAACATCTTCAGATTTAAATTCCCCGTTCTGAGGTTCTTTCGAATTGACGATTGACCCACTTCTGACTGAAAAAAGGGGGTCTTTGGGTGTTTAATTCTGGTTTCTTTGGGAGGACCTATCCTGAATAAGAATGCACAGTAGCTGAGTCAGATAATCGAAAGAAAGTCAGTTGGTCCCGTTACGAAATAGTGAGTGAATGCTGGCAATCTGGGTCATACAATTGCGATCGCGAACACGTGAGAGTTGAGTTGGTGGATTTAAAGCTCTCGGGCCGGACCAGGTATTTCCTTGCTGCTGCTGCTGGTGCTGGTGCTGCTACTGGTATCCAGTTTCGCGCTGACCGAATATTTTTACAAATCCAGCGAAAAAATAGCCTCTAGTTTGTAAAGAAAGTACACAATAACTAGGTCAGTCGACAAGATCCGAACCTCCACTTCTATACTTAACGTATATGTATATCGCGAGGCATGATCATGGCCGCTTCTAGCACCTTGACACAGATTCTGACTGTCGGTCAGGGACGGGCACGTGTACAGGAGCCCTTCAAGTCAAGGTGCAAACCACTTTTTTTAAAGTCAAAATTCTCATCCCCTCAGTTTCCCATTTTTCCCTGGAATCGCAATTTTACCTTTTTCCAAAAAGCTTTCCTTTTTTCTCGTTTAGTCTCTTTAATGCGAACGGCATTCACAGAACCCAATAAGAAAATCTAATCATTTTTAGGTGAGAGTTCATTCTTTTTGGTTTAAAAGTTTACTATATATTTTGGATTGGTTGAAAATTCATCTTTCTTGGTAGAAAAATCATTGTGTCTGGTTAAAAATTAATTTTTCCTGGTTGAAAATGAACTTTGTTGTTGAAAATTTAACTGTTTGGTTAAAAATTCGTCTTTTTGGTTTAAAAATTCATCTCTTTTGGTAGAAATTTCACCTTTTTTGGCTGAAAATTCGTCTTATAAAAAATTGAATTATTTGGTTGAAAATGCAACTGTTTTTAGTTGAATTTTAATCTGTTTTGTTTAAAAATTTGGCTATTTCATTTTTTTATTAATTCCACTACAAAAAGATAATTCCGTTATTTTTTTATTCGTCTCTTTTGCTTGAAATTTCAACTAGTTCGTTGTAAATGCAACTTCTTAGTTGAAAATCAATCTCTTTATTGAAAATTCAACTAGTTGGCTGAAAATTCATCTTTCTTCGTTGAAAATTAAATTTCTTGTAGAAAATTCATCTTTCCGGGTTTAAAAATATACTGTTTTCTAAAAAAATTCAACTTGCTTGGTTGAATATTCATCTTTCTATGTTGAAAATAGAATTTTTGTTGACAAATCATCTGTCTTTTAAAAAATTCGTCTTTTACCTCTTTAGCCCTTTTTTTTAAATAGTTCCTCTTTTTTCCCCTGTTTTCGATAATCTTCCCCTCTTTCTCATTTAGTCGCTTTAATGTGAACGGAATTCACAGAACTCAATAAGAAAATCAAAATATTTTTGGGTGAGATTTCATTCTTTTTGGTTGAAAGTCTACTATATATTTTGGATTGATTGAAAATTCATCTTTTTTTGGTAGAAAAATCATCGTTTCTTGGTAGAAAAATCATCGTTTCTGGTTGAAAATTCATCTTTCCTGGATGAAAATTAACTTTTTTGTTGAAAATTCAACCTTTTCATTGAAAATGCAACTGTTTTTGGTTGAAGTTTAATATTTTCGGTTTGAAAATTTGACCACTTGGTTGAAAATCCGTCTCTTTTGCTTGCAATTTCAACAATTTGGTTGTAAGTGTAAATGCTTGGTTGAAAATTAATTTTGTTGTTGTTGAAAATTTAACTGTTTGGTTGTAAAATTCATCTTTCTTGGTTGGAAATTAACCTTTTTGTTGAGAATTCATCTATTCAGGTTGAAAATTTAACTGTCTTCTAAAAATTTCGCCTTTTAGCTTGAAAATGCGTCTTTGGATGGAAATGCAACTGTTTTTGGTTGAAGTTTAATCTTTTTTTTTTTTAATTGGCTATTTCCAGAAAAATCAACCAGAAGAATAAAATCAAACTATTTTGTTGAAAATTCGTCTTTTTTCTTGACATTCAAACTAATTGGTTGTAAATGCAACTGCTTGATTGAAAATCTCTTTGGCCTGAAATTTCAACTGTTTGGTTGAAAATTTATATTTTCGGGTTGAAAATTTAACTATGTCGTAGAAAATTTGTCTTTTTGGTTTTAAAATTCGTCGCGTTTGGTAGGAATTTGATCTTTTTTGTTTAAAAATTAATCTGTTTTCGTTGAAACATGAACTATTAAATTTTTCGTTTAGAATTCATCTTTTTGGGTTCAGTTCAACTGTTTCTGATTAAAAATTGAACTGCTCGGTTGAAAGTTGAACTACTTTGTTAGAAATGATTTTTTTGTAGAAGATTCTCATCATTTTAGTGTAAAATTCATCCCTTTAGTTAAAAATTGTTTAAATTGATATTTTTTTAATTAAAAATTTAACTGTTCCGTTTTTGGTGTAAAATTTATCTTTTTTATTTGAAAATTCAACTATTTGTTTGATAATACATCTTTGTAGGTTAAAAATTCATCTTTCTTGGTTGAAAATGAACTTTTTTGTAGAAAACTCATCTTTCCGGGTTTAAAAGTCGACTGTTTTTTAAAACATTTGACTTTCTAGCTTGAAAACTCAACTCTTTTGTTAGAAAATTACTCTTTTTGGTTGAAAATTTAACTATTTTGTTTAAAATGCAATATATTTCGACTTGAAATCTTTGGAATCAAATTCATTTCATATTGAATTCAATATGGTATCTACATTAATTATTTTTAAATGAATTTATTTCCTTATTATTCTCCTATTTTCATGAAAAATCACCCTATTTCACCTGTTTAGAGAGCATTTTGGTCTGTGAAGTGTGGAGTTTATTTTACTCTATATTGTCTGCCAACTACTTTCTCCACTTCATTTTTAGTCTAAGCCATCGGGATATTTCTTTCGGATGAACAAGCGCGTTTCGATATTGAAAGAGAAATGTCCGAATATAAATTTAAAATAACAAAAATTTTATTTTTTGTTCCAGTAAACCTAGCGGATAGCGGAAAGAGAGTGGACATGACGCATTTTGACTTGCTCAAAGTCTTAGGCACAGGAGGTAAGAATATATTTCAATATTTTAAAATGGAATTTTGAAATCTTCCTGAAACCATTTCTTGATTCTTGTTATTTCAAATAAATTTTCCACATTGTACTTATTAAGGTTTTTTATTTAAATTATATAAAGTTTGCTCGCTAGAAATATTTCCTTTTCAATATTATTTACTTGGAATTTAGATTTTGATGGAAATTTTTCTGGATTAATAATTAAAATCTTTCAATCTTCCATTGAAAATAATGATATAGAACCCTTAAGTTGAAAGGGCTGGAGTTTGACCAGATTCTCTTTTTATCAAATATTGACTAACTCTTATCAAAAGTAGGCGTTTCTTAAATAGGCATGAGATTTGGGAGTTTAGAGTTCAAATCTGGTCAGTCTCAAAGGAAAGGTTCTTGACTCATAGGACAATCTGTAAAAGGATATCAGTTCTAAGAAAAATGTCTCATCCTGTTAAATTCTTTTCATCCAGTTCGTAGACAAGCTTTTTCAAAAGAGGAAAATACAATCGCATTGTGCATTTTTATCAGAAACCAACAAATAGACATAAATTCATAAAAAAAGAACAATAAACATTTTCAATAGGAGCACACTGCAACAATATTTCACTGCATTCTTATCTGCTGATAAGCTAAAGTATTAATAGCTGGAGAAAATATATCAGAATGTCAATTGTAAAAATGTTTGGAGTGCAGTGTGCAAATTTGTATTTTATTGTTTTTCATTTCATCAAGTAAATCAGTAAAAGCAAATTTTAAATATCAAAATTTGTTCCTAAAATTTATTTTTAAATATTTTTTAGTATCATTTTTTGTATTTTTAAAATTTTTAAAGAAAATTTTGCGTGAAGCAGAACAGGAAACTCTTTTACAATCGAAATAGAAACGTCCAATATGTTTCTACTTTCACTTGCTCTTACACTGCTGGATTTCTTTCTCCAGGCACGCGTGATAGTCGAAGTTTACGAAACTTGGAATTGAAATGTCGTCGAGTAAAAGTGAAATAATAAGGTCGGAATCAAATTTTAGAAAGTAACTCGATCTGAAAAAGGCTTTTAATTCTATCCATTGTCTCTCAAATTAATTTTAATTCAAACAAAAATTTATTTTTCAGCCTATGGAAAAGTATTTCTTGTTCGGAAAAGAACTGGGGCGGATACTGGACGTCTGTACGCCATGAAAGTTTTGAAAAAAGCATCTATCGTCCAAAAGAAAAAAACGACAGAGCACACAAAGACTGAGCGCCAAGTTTTGGAAGCTGTACGAGATAGTCCCTTTTTGGTTACTCTACATTATGCCTTTCAAACAGATGCAAAACTGCATCTGATTTTAGGTGAGGATCTACATTTTTTATTAATCTGGATAAAAAAGAATTAAAAAGATTTCTTTTACAAAAACGCAGGAGTGCCACGTAGTCAATTTTCGTCACTATTTTAAGATAAACTCACTAGCGTCAATTTTTAAAATGAATATGTCATTTTAGTAACTATTTTCAATCAATTAAAACGGTGAACCCAAGTGTTAGCCACTACTGAATTCAATCCTATACCTATTTCTGAATTTTCTTGAATTTTTTGGAATTCCCTTCAAATACACTGAATTCAATGGATCTTTATTGGATTTGTATTAATTCACCCTGAAGACTTTTAAATTCACCTCCTGACGACTATATTTTTAGTAAAAAATTTGATTATTCGGTTGAAAATTCAACAATTTCGTTAAAAAATCATCCTTTTTGGCTGAAAATGTAATTGTTCTGTTGAGAATTCGTCTTCTTAGGTTGAAAATTCACCTATTTTTATAGAAAATTAACTTTTTGTGGAAAATTCATATTTTGGCGTTGAAAATTAAACTGAAATCTTTTTTGGTTGAAAACTCAACTATTTTTTCGAAATTCGTCTTTTTGGTTGAATAATGCATCTGTTTTAATAGACATTTTTTCTTTTTTGTATAAAAATGCAATTGTTTGTTTGCAAATAAATCTTCTTTGGTTGAGGATTCACTTGTTTTTTATTTAAAATTGAAATCTTTATTTCTTGAAGTATCTACTATTACATTATTTTTTGAACATTCATCTCTGGTTACAAATTCTTTTTTTTTTATATTGAAAATTAATTTTTTTAACTGAAAATTGAACTTTTCCAGTTTGAAGATTCATCATTATAGCTCAAAATTCATCTCTTTGGTTGAAAATTAAACTATTTTGTTGAAAATTTATTTTTTAAATTACTTTTTTTCAATTAATTTAATTAACTGAAAATGTAACATTTCCATTTTTCGTTAAAAATTGATCTTCTTTAGTTGAACATTCGTCTTTTTTGGTAGAAAACTAATTTTATTGGTTAAAAATTAACACTTTTTTTGAGTATACAACTATTTTTTTTTTAAATCGTCTTTTTTGATTGAATTCAACTGTTTTTTTTTAAATTAAAATCTTGGTTAGTTGAAATATCTACTATTACATTATTTGTTGAAAATTCATCTCTTTGGTTAAAAATGCATTTTTTTTTAAATTAATTTTTTAAACGGAAAATTGAACTATTCCAGTTGAAGATTCATTATTATAGTTGAAAATTCATCTCTTTGATTAAAAGTGAATCAGTCTAGTTGAAAGTCGATATTTTTTAATTGGAAATTCAATTACTTGGATAAAAGTTGAACTGCTTCGTCAGAAATGTATTTTTTTGGTTGAAGGTTCATGTATTTGGTTGTAAATTAGTTGTTTTTGGTTCAAATTAATTTTATTAACTTTCTTTTGTAACAGAAAATTAATATTCTTGGTTGAAAATTCGTCTTTTTAGTTTCAAAATTCATCTTTTGGTAGAAATTGAATCTTTTTTGGATGAAATTTCAACTGTCTTCTAAAAAATCTAATTATTTGGTTGAAAAGGCAACTGTTTTGGGTTGAAGTTTAATCTTTTTTGTTTAAAAATTCGACAATTTGGTTGAAAATTCATCTTTGTAGGTTGAAAATTGATTAAATTATTTTATTACAGTCATCTTTTTTGGTCGAAAGTGTAACTGTTTTGTTGAAAATTCGTCCCTTTGATTTAAAAATTCATCTTTTATTGTAGAAAAGTAATCTTTTTTTTTATTGAAATAAATAAATAAATAAATTTTTAACTTTTAATCTAAAACTTTATTCTTTCATTCCGTTTATAAAAGATTCGATTTTAAAAATGTTACAAGATTAAAATTCTGGTCTTTGAATATGAAATTCTATTCACTCCCATTCATCTGAATTCAGTGGACTTTATTTGGATTTTAATAATTTTGGTCCATTCATTTGATTTATTTTAAATTGATCTTGAATGAATCTTGAACTGCATCGACTTCTCTTGAACTTATTTACATTCTGTCGAATTGGCCCTGAATTCTGCTCACTCCCATTTTACTCAATTCGTTGGACATTTTTTTCCTTTTTAAAATTTGGTTCAATTCACTGAAATTCTTATGAATTTTATAGAAATCTCTTGAATCAATTCATTTGTATTTTTTGAATTGAGCTTGAATTGTTCTGAAAATGTTTAATTAAAATATTCTTTTTTTTGCAGATTATGTGAGTGGTGGAGAATTATTCACACATCTTTATCAGCGGGAACACTTCACCGAAAACGAGGTTCGAATATATATAGGAGAAATCATTTTAGCCCTCGAACATTTGCACAAGCTGGGAATTATCTACAGAGATATTAAATTAGAAAATATCCTTCTGGACCACGAAGGACACATTGTTCTGACGGATTTCGGACTCAGCAAAGAATTCTTGCCCCACGAGAGGGACAATAATGCGAGAGCTTATTCGTTTTGCGGTACTATTGAATACATGGCGCCAGAAGTTGTACGAGGAGGTTCTGCTGGTCATGATATTGTAAGTTTCTAGTGTTTTTAATAATATTTTAGAGTGTTTATTCCAATTCAAAGTGACCACTTACAATTTACATTTTTACACTTTAGAATTAATAGTGTTCTTTTTATAGATTATTAAAAATTAAAAAAAACATGATTTTTATGATTACAGGCAGTTGATTGGTGGAGCGTTGGTGTCCTGACCTACGAACTACTAACGGGCGCCTCACCTTTTACCGTAGAAGGCGAGAAGAATACTCAGCCTGAAATTTCGAGGCGGATTTTAAAAACTGAGCCTCCAATCCCAAGTCACCTGAATTCCACAGTCCGGAACTTCATCACACGACTTTTAGTTAAGGATCCTCGTCAAAGATTGGGAGGAGGACCACGAGACGCAAAAGAACTTAAGGAGCACGCCTTCTTCAGGAAAGCACCACCACCTTTTAGCTGGGAAGCTCTAGAAACCCGAACGATTACTCCACCTTTCGTGCCTCGAATTACTCATGAACTGGATACTAGTAATTTTTCTGACGAATTTACAAAGATGGTTGCGGCCGATAGTCCTGCGGTTGTTCCTCCAAATTACGATAAGGTTTTTAGAGGTTACTCATACGTAGCGCCTTCGATTATCTTCAGCGACAATGTGATGAGTAATGACATTTTCAAAGAAGCTGTGAAAGGAACTCCGGAAAGCCAACGACCAACACCTTCTGATATTTTAGCCGCGTGCTTCGAAGAATCTAGTTTCTTCCAAACATATGAATTGGATCCAAGAGAAGGAGCTCTAGGAGATGGAAGTTTTTCTATTTGTCGGAGATGTCGACACAGGCAGACGAAACAGGAATACGCTGTGAAAATAGTGAGCAGAAGAGTCTATTCGGAAAAGGAAGCCTCGTTGATGAGAACTTGTCAGGGGCATCCGAACGTTGTGAAGTTGATAGAAGTTCATCAGGATAGAGCCCACACTTATTTGGTGATGGAATTATTATCAGGTGGAGAGTTGTTGAGGAGAACAAGACCCTTTTCCGAACAACAAGCTAGTAAAGTAGCAAGGCAGCTATCTTCTGCTGTGAGGTTTATGCATTCTAGAGGTGTTGTGCATCGAGATCTTAAACCAGAGAACTTGATCTTTGCCAACTCTAGTGATGACTCGCCTATCAAGATTATAGATTTTGGACTGGCACAGTTGAAACGAGGGTGCGAACCTCTACACACGCCTTGTTTCACTCTTCCTTACGCTGCGCCGGAAGTTCTTGCAAGACAGGGTTATGATGAAAGCTGTGATCTTTGGAGTTTGGGAGCAGTTCTTTACTCCATGTTGTCGGGGAAGCCTCCATTTCCTTTGGGATCTGCTGATCTGGCGTCGAGAGCTAAATCTGGGGAGATCAACTTCGATGGAGCGGATCTCAGCCACGTCTCCACTATAGGAAAACAAGTGATAAAAGGTCTCTTGACTACTGAGCCAACCAAGAGATTAACCGCCACTGCTCTCGCTCTCCATCCTTGGTTAGTCGGGAACAACTCCAGTTTCGATGCTTCCAATTCAGAACCTTCATCAACAAACAGTTCTATTGACAAACCAGAAGGATTCCGTCTCCGTGAAGTCGACGGTGCTAAACTCGCCCAGCGGCGAAAGTTGCACAAGCGTTCAACCTCCAGTTCCGTTTCTTCAACAGCTTCAACAACCTCAAGGTCTTCCAACGTATCAATACAACTCCTGCGACCTCCAAGTGCAACCACCACAACCACAACAAGTTCTGCATCACCAGCACAACCTAGTGCTTTCGACTTCAGGGAAGAAAAAGTCAGCGAGTATCTTAGCTCGCTCTCCTCTTCTTCAGATTCAAATTCCCCTCGAAGTCATTACCGTTCAGAGCGGCGAGAAGAGCGGCTAGAAGGGCGGCGAGAATCTAGAGACGAACCTCGAGCCAAAAGACGCAAACGAGACGATGATCCCGAAGAGAAGAAGCACACAAGTGGCCCCGTTACTCGAGCCAGGAAACGAAAACTGGAACAAAGTGAATCTGACAGTTCCACAGAATCTTCCCCGGAACTTGTACGACCCTGCAAACGAGAATTGAATGTCCACCGGAAGCAGAAACCAGGAAAACGACCCAAACGACTGGCCACTATTATAGTCGAATAAATAAATTATATCATCTCGTTTCCTATGCATTTTCAGCGACGTATTTGCTGTTGCCTTTGGGTTCGTGCAAGCCACGAACGTTGCATCATTCCTATCTCGATAATTTTATTAGTCTTGTACATACAGATTATATGTATATCATCTTTGCTCTTTGTAAAGATATTTATGATGTTGAGATGAATTTATCGGTTACTAATGCTGAATTCTGTATTACTCCAGCTTACCACTTTTTATTGTGATACAATCGAAGAAAGCGATATAGCCAGTTTTCCAATATCAACGCCAGATTGGTGGGGAAATATATTTTTAATGTTTCGTGTGGAGGATATTTTTAATTGTGCACAAATATGTCTACGGCGCTTTTGATTGGGTAAGGGGAAGAGCGTATTGATTTAATCGACACACTCAGGGTGTCTACTTGACGGGGAAACCGGGATTTTTCATTTGATTGTACTAAAATGAATATCAAATTTTTTATTATTTTATTGTTCTCAAGTTTGTCCAATCGAGAATGAAAAATTTGTTGTCGATAATGATGATGTTTGCAATTTTCTTTTATATTTTGAAATCTTTATTTTTGAAATCTTGAAATCCGGTGTACATTCAAACTCGTAAATTAGTTTTTTTCTCAAAAAAAATTATTTTAACCAAAAAGAGAAAGATTTACGTTTTAAAGTTAAAATATATAAATTGTAGGATTTGGAAGAGATATCTTTAATTCTGAATTTGAAAAGGGAATTTCAAAAAAGAATCACAGGGATCACAGTCTTTTCCCTATTCCCCTGCGTTTCTCCCTTTTTTTCGTAAATTTCCCTTTTTGATGTGAATTACGCCGGAATTTTGAGACTGGAAATTAGTCTCGAGTTTGAATCGAAAAATTTTAACTTGCATTTGCTTGAAATATTATTTGCCAATGGCTACCCGTTTTCGAAAAAATGAACTTTTATCGAAAAAAAATTTATGGAATAAAACGTTTATTTATTAAATTCAATTTTATTGAATTTTCAACTGTTGGGAATGGAACAAAATTGATCATTGAATTTTCAACAGATGAAAAATCAATTGTTGAAATTTTAAGAAAATTGAATTTTCAGCCATTGAAATTTTATGAAAATTGATTATTGAATTTTCAACATTGTTGAAAGTGTAAGAAAATTGAAAATTCAATTATTAAAAATTGACCAAAATTAAAAATTGAATTTTCAACTGTTCAAAATTGAAGAAAATTGAACATTGAATATTCATTTATTGAAAATTGGAAATTTAATTGTTGAAAATTGAACAAAATTAGAAATTGAATTTTCAACTGTTGAAAATTGAAGAAGATTGAAAATTGAATTTTCAATTGCTGAAAATTGAAGATAATTGGAAATTGAATTATTGACTGTTGAAAATTAAAGAAAATTGGAAATTGAAATTTCAACTGTTGAAACTTGTAGAAAATTGATAATTTAATTATCAGAATTATTGAAAATTGAAGAAAATTGAAAAATCAAATGTTGGAAATTGAACAAAATTAAAAATTGTATTTTCTTCTATTGAAAATTGGAAATTGAATTATTGGCTGTTGAAAATTAATGAAAATTGGAAATTGAAATTTCAACTATTGAAACTCGTAGAAAATTGATCATTTAATTTTCAAAATTGTTGAAAATTGAAGAAAATTGAAAATTCAATTTTTGAAATTTGAACAAAATTAAAAATTGTATTTTCTTCTATTGAAAATTGAAATTGGAAATTGAATTATTGGCCATTGAAAATTAAAGAAAACTGGAAATTCAGTTGTTGGAAATTGAAAAAAATAAAAAATTGTATTTTCTTCTATTGAAAATTGAAATTGGAAATTGAATTTTTGACTGTTGAAAATTGAAAAAAATTGAAAATTGAATTTTCAACTGTTGAAAATTCTGTTGTTAAAAATTGCAAAAAATTTAACATTGAGCTTTCAACAGTTGAATTTTCTTGCTGCTGTCAAATAATGTTTTCGCAAATTAATATTCAGCGAATGAACTCTCAGTCGGGAATTTATGAGATTTAAAAAAACTCAACTTTGATCATCTCCTTGTAACTATATCCAATTTGTAAAAATACATTCTTTAATGACAGAAGTCATTAAAAATCATTTAACATTATTTCAAAGTACAGCATTTCTTGTAAAAAGATTGTTTCTTGTTTTCTACATTTAAAGTGTAACAAAAAAAAGTAAAAATGACCCTATTTCCCTTTTTTGAGCCCCTTTTGCACTGTGATTCCTGGAATCATCATAGTTCTGACTTTGAGCAAGGAATTTTAGAAAGAATGCTAATTTTGAGTTAGTTCAGGGGATTTTCCAAAAGAATGAAAAATTCTGGGTTAGGGCACGGAAATTCCAAATAGAAGTAGAATTATCAGACGGGAAAATGAAAAATTGACTGGGATAAAACCGGGAATTTAAAATCATCCGTCTTGTAGACACTCTTGACACTATTGTACATAATTTGTGGATACTGGGGGTCTTGTTTTCTTCATCGATCCGTATCAGGTTCGTACTACTAGTATCCAAGTTTGCCTTTAAAATTTGAAACTCAATTTCGGCGCGAATATTGCTGTGAGCAAAGACATAAAATAAGATAAAGACTGAAAAGGTTGTTTATCAACTCAGGGAACAGTCATGCTTATAAAAAAGTCTTGCGTTGTCAAAATGAGATAAGGGGTTGTTGAATGCACACCTCCACCAAAGACGACTGAAGCAGCACTGCGTCGTAAAACCAAAAAAAAATATAAATAAATTAATAAATAAACAAAATAAACACACAAAAGTGAATCGTAGACCAGAATCGAAGCTGTGTACGTTGAGAAGTTTTTCAAATGTAATTTCAATGCATAATCGTTATTGCATATAGATGTATTTGGAAAGATGAAAAAGGTATATATTTAATATATCAGAAGATAGGAAATCATATTCTTTAACATCGCATGAATGATAAATACACACTGTGTATGAAGATATACACATATATTTTTATTTAGGAAAATAGTCATTGAATATTGTAAATTAAATTATATATTGGTTACCCGAACGAGTGGATACCAATTTTTCTAGTGATATATTATTGTTATATTAAAATTCTCTTTTTAGAGTATATATCTTCGTTATATACGATAATCAGCTTATGTAGGACAATTAAATTTTTTTTCGTTGCAATATGTGGGTACACAAAAGAGACGTCTTTGTTATAACTGATTGTTAAATATATCGTTCTGATATATAACTGTTGAATACTTTTATTTAATCCCGATCTTTCAAGTCAAACTTTTATCTTCGTATATCGTCGTATAATGTAACAAAAACAAATAAACGAAAATTATCTGCCTTTCTCATTAAAAAAATCTTTCTTATTTTAAAATACCATATGCCTCGGACTCGCCACACCGTTGACAATATTTGACACTTTTTTAAGCGATGACACTATTTTTCTACTATTTCGAAAAAAAGTTACACTACAGATATTATTTTCAAATCAAAAATACGTCTTTTCAACTAAGAAAGACATTTCAGTCAATAAAGAAAATTTTTTTATCAAAAATGTTGAATTTTCAAGCCAAAAATATGAGCTTACAACAAAACAGTTGAAGGTTCAACCAAATAGTTAAATTTTCAACCAAGAAGATGAATTTTTAACCAAGAAGATCAATTTTCTACCCAAAAAGATTAATTCTAAAAAAAATACACAAATTTTTAATTAATAGTTCTATTTTAAACCAAGATTATCAATTTTCTACCAGGAAATAAGAATTTTCAACAAAATACATACATTTTAATTAAACAGTTGAATTTTCAAACAAGAATATTAATTTTCTACCAAAAAGACGAATTTTTAATAAATTACATACATTTTCAACTAAATACTTTGAATAATGAATGTGATATTAGTCCAAATTTTATTTGCTTCATTTTTAGTTTATATTTTTTTCTATTCTAAATGTTTTAATCTAAATATTTGAATTTTTAAATAAAAAATATCAATTCTTTACAAAAAATGGAGTGGTTAAATTTTAGTTGAGAACTGATTTTCAATAAAAAAAACTAATTTTCTAGAAACCAGTTTATATTTGTACCAAATAGTTGAATTTTATACCAAATTGTTCAATTTTCGGTTTACAAAATTTTATAATAAAAGAACAACGAATTTTTAACTAAAATTATGAATTTCCAACGAAAAAAATGAACGATTAAGAAAGTAGTTTAACTTTCAACCAAGGATTTGAATTTTCTACCTCAAAAAATAATATTCAACAAAAAATGTAATAGTTGATATTTCAACAAAAAATATTTGTATTAAAAATAAAAAACAGTCGAATTTAATCAACAAAGACGAATTTTCAACAAAATACTTGATTTTTAACCAAAAAATTTATTTTTCACCAGTAAGGAAGAATTTTCAACAAGATAAATAAATTTTATATGAAAAGACGAATTTTTAAAAAATTGCATACATTTTCAAGTAAGTACTTCGAACAATGGATGTGATGTTGTTAGTCCAAATTTTATTTGAATTACTTTCAGTTTATATTTTCTCCGTTTCTAAATTTTTAAAACTAAATAGCTGAATTTTTAAATAAGACAAGATCAGTTTTTAGACAAAAATGTAGTAGTTAAAGTTTCAATGAGAATTAATTTTCAATAAAAAGAAACGAATTTTCTACAAAACACTTTAATTTTGTATCAAGCTGTTTAATTTTCTACCAAACTGTTAAATTTTCAAGCCAAAAAAAAAACGAATTTTATATAAAACAGTTTAGTTTTTAACCCGAGAATATGAATTTTCAACAAAAAAGTTAATTTATAACCAATCAGTTGAATTTTCAGCAAAGTACATAGTTAAATTTGCAGTTAAAAAAATTACTTTTTAACAAAAAAAACAACGAATTTTCATCTAAAATTATGCAGTTTCAACCAAAAAAATGAAATTTCGAGAAAGTAATTCAACTTTTAACTTAGGAGTAGAATTTTCAACCTAAAAAGATGAATTTTCAACGATAAATGAGGTAGTTAATTTTTCTATCAAATTGTTGACTTTTCAAAAAAAATTTAATTTTAAACCGAAACAGATTAATTTGTAACCATTTGCAAGTTGAACTACTTTGTTAAAATATTTTTTTCTTTATTAAAGTTTCATCAGTTTAGTTGAAAATTCATCTGGTTGAAAATTAATTTTTTTAAACTGAAAATTAAGAATTCCATTTTTCTTTTGATAATTGACCTTTTTTGATTGCAAATTCAACTGTATTTGTTGGAAAATTCCTGTATACGTATTTTGTTAAAAATTGGTCTTTTTTGGTAGAAGATTCATCATTTTAGTTGAAAATTCAACTCTTTGTTTAAAATTTTAACTATTTCGTTAAAAATTTGTTTTTTTTGGGTTGAAAATCGATTATTTTTTTAGTTTAAAACTAAACTATTTGCTTCAAAATTGATGTTCATGTATTTTGTTAAAAATTCGTCTTTTTCGCTATAAAATCAACTACTTGGTTGAAAGTTCAACTACTTTGTTAAAAAATGATTTTTTTTTTTGGTTGAAGATTCATCTTTTTGGTTGCAAATTAGATTTTTTTTTTGTAAAAAATTATTTTTCTTGGTTGAAAATTAATTTATTTTGTTGAAAGTTCGTCTTTTTGTGGAATTCAACTGTTTTTGATTTAAAATTAATATCCTTTTTGGTTGAAAATTCTACTACCTGAAAATTCACGAAAATAGTCTGCCACGATATACACATTTTGAGAGAAAAAAATTTAAACAATGTTAAATTGTTTGAACAAAGAAAAATTATTTTTAAAATTAAGTGGAACATTAATAAACAAAAAAGTTCATAAGAGTATCCAAATTTGTTGAAATTTGCTAAAGAAATATGTTTTTCTTGAAACAGCTTTGTATTTAAACATATAAAAATTGTTTAAAAAGTTTAGAAATTATTAAAACAAATAATAGCTAATAACATTGTCCACATTCATTATACGATTCATATAGCATCTATAATAGATACCTATTTTGCGATTTCTACCAGAAATCGCTTGTTTAAATAATCAAAAATTAAGTAAAAAATTAGTGAAAATCGAAAACTGGTCCAGTCATAATTATTTATGCAAAAAGAAGATATCTTTAATGTATTTAAAATACATACTAAAAAAAATGACCGATTCTTATTCCCTGAAGTATTTTGAATAGGATCTTTTTCAGGAAAAATAAATTCCCTATTTTTTTTCAACTCGGACATTAACCCGTGGCTCTGGTTTTTTTAAATTGAAAATGCCCGAAAAATACAAAATAGCAGTTTTATGTAAAATGCATTTTAAAGACGGTACTTTTTTTAATTTTTTCAACGTTGATTATTTTTATTCAATAAAATTGACAAGTTTCCATGTATTTTAAAATAAATTTTCAATATTGTATTACACATTTTTTTTCTAGTAAATCGTGAAAAGTTACTATTTTGCGGATTAAATGATATAGGTGATGAATGTAAAAACTACTATTTTTTATTCAAAATATTTTGCAATTATTCAAACAATTTATATTTGTTTTAGTTTTTTCCACATAATCCTGAAAAGCTAGTAATTTCTTTAAATAATGACACGATTAGCGAATTTTGAGGGTAACAATTTTTCTAGAATATTAGTCGAATATTTAAAAAATTTTCATTTGTTTAAAATTTTTTTGCAACTAATTAAACATTTAAATTCACTTGCTACTTTTCATAGAAAAGATGGAGGAAATTCTAGTTTTTTCGAATCTCTTACACTATGTCGCACATAGATGTTTTTTTGTTAACTTATTGTTTAACAAATGATTATTGTTTAAATAATTGCAAACTCTCTTCCACTAAAATATTACTCCTAACATTCATCAGCTGCGTCAATAATTCCAGAAAATAGTAACTTTTCAAAATGTATAGAGGAAAAAATTGTTTAAACAAATGAAAATTATTTAAATAATTGCCCAATATCGTTAAAAAATAGGTCACTCTTAAAATTAGTTAATTGTGTCATTAATTCCAAAAATTAATAACTCTGCACGATTTACAGGCGAAAAAATTGTTTAAACGAAAAAAAATTGTTTGAATAATTGCCAAATATATGTTGAAAAAGAAACATCACTCTTGAAATTCACCAACTGTATCATTTATCCCGAAAAATGATAAATTTTTAGATTTAGAGGGAAAAAAATTGTTTTAACAATTAAAAAATAGTTAAAAATACTTGGAAACTTGTCACTTTTCGAACAAAAATAATTCATTTTGAAAAAACCACCGGCTTTAACATGAATTATACATAATGCTGCTGATGTAACTAAACTTTAATTTGCAAAAAATTAATATCAAGTTTTATTTTTTCGAAAACCGAGCTTTTCGGTACGGTCACATGTCAATGTGGACTGATTAAAAAAAAAAAGCAAATATCTTTTTTCAGAAAACGAACGACATAACAAAATTGGTCCTTATATTTTTCAAAATTGCCCGCCACTTCCAGTTACGAAAGTTGATATATTTCCAAAATTTCTTTAAATTTCCTTAGTTCTACGCATGCGCAAAAGTTCTCAGTATCTGATTGGCTCTATTTGGCGCGTGTTTTTTAAAATCGTTATTTCATCGAGAAAAAATTAACCGCAAAATAATAATAGAAATCTAAATTTCATTTTTCATGAAAGATAATTGATTTTTTGATCGTAAGCTACGATTCTATGCTTTTAAGTATTATTCTTTCAATCAAATGTTATAAATTACTATAAATTTCTGCAAAATTTCCATCATCTTGGCCATCTTGGCTTATCGATTTTTGAGGAATGAAAGTCAACACTTGGCAACACTGTAGCAAAATTTAGTGGCGCCGGGGGCGTATCGAGTTGCTGTCATTTTTTGACATCTTTTTACCACCTTACCACTAGTGAACAGCAACTCAGGTGATTTATTCACATGCAGCCTTTAATTTCCTTCAGAAATCAGATTCCTAATTCCGAATTTCGTTATCTTCGAAAAAACATCTTTTCAAATTTTTACGTGACACTTTGGTTGTAAGTGCGTGTCATTTATTGGCTCCGGTTTACATTTTGGTATTTAACGGTTTATTAGACGTGTTCACCACTTTTCTAACAAGTGGTTTTTTTCGGATTTTGTTTGTTTTTCACTTTTGTAATTTCAGTGGAATTAAATCGATTGTTGCACAATATATAGACACAACTTGGAGCACCTCAGCATTGATCAGTGATACATATATACTCAGTCTTATTTAATTTGCGGTGCTCAGAATAACCTAGAACCCTTTTTTGTTTAAAGGCTTCATTCGAGTTTTATTTTTGATAGCCACTATGACGGACTCCAAGTATTTTACGACCACCAAAAAGGGTGAAATATTTGAACTAAAGTCTGAACTCAACAATGACAAAAAAGAGAAGAAGAAGGAAGCTGTCAAAAAGGTGAGTTTTTGATTGTTGATTGTTTTAGAAACAATTAAATGGAATATTTCACGATTAGATGAACTGTTTATCATTTTATTTTAACAGAACTAGAAAACAAATACGCGCGCTGTGCGCGCGATAACCTTTTTTATCTCTCACGCAATTTTTAAATTAAATTATAAATTTAATGTTAACACAAAATGTTTATATTTCATATTATTATTTCATATTATTTTAGATAATATAAAAGAAAACCAAAGATAATATTTTTGATAAATTATGAAAATTAATATCCTAAATTCCAAAATAAAAATACCAATATCCGACGAAAAACTGTAACGTAACCTAAAATTATTCAAAACTGCAAGTTTCATTTTTGAAATCACAGTCAAGGGCGGATCCAGAAAATTTTTCAGAGGGAGCGATTGTGAATTTTCTTCAACGAATGTACGTGAAATGAGGGGGGGGGGGTCAATGATTTATAAGAACTTTTCAAATTGAATATAATAAGGATAAATTCCACTTATATTTTTCATTTATAATGTTCACATTCTTAAAAATAAAAACTGAAAGCACGTGCATATTTGGGGTAATACATAATTTGCATAGTCTTTTGGGTGTGGGAGGGGGGGGGGGGGGTACGGAAACGATTTTTCTATTCTGTCTTACATGTTTTTGTTAAAAATTCAACTCCTTGGTTGAAAGTTCAACTAATTTATTAAAAAATCATTTTTTTGTTTGAAGATTCATAATTTTAGTTAAAAATTCAGCTGTTTGATTGAAAATTAACTTTTTAGTTGAAAATTCGTCTTTTTGGCTTCAAAAGTCAACAAGTTGGTAGAAAAGTCAATCGTTTCTTAAAAAATTCGCTTTTATAAATTGAAAATTATTGTTTTTAAGTGGCAATGTATCTATTCCATTTTTTGCTTCAAAAGTGATCTTTTTTAGACTAAAAATTCAACTATTTGGTTGAAAATATATGCATTTTGTTAAAAATTTATATTTTAGGTTGAAAATTAAACTCCTTGGCTAAAAGTTGAACTACTTTGTTAAAAATTCATTTTTTTTCTTGAATATTCATAATTTTCGTAAAAAATTCATCATTTTGGTTAAAATTGAACTTTTTTGTTCAAACTTCTCTTTTTTGGGGTAAAAGTTAATTTTTTAATTGAAAATTTTAATTTTTGGTTTGAAATTAACTTTTTTGTACAGAAAATTTTCCTTTTTGTCTTGGAAATTCAACAATTTGGTCGAAAATTCAACTATATGGTAGAAAATTCAACGGTTTTGTAGAATACTCATTTTTTCTTGAAACTCAAATTTTTTAAATGAAAATTTAATAATTCCATTTTTGGTTAAAAATTGATTTTTTTTTAGAATATAAATTCAACTATTTGGTTGAAAATTTCTGTAGTTTATTGAAAATTCGTCTTTTCTGTTGGAAAATTAATCTTCTTCGTTGAAAGGTCAACAGTTTGGTTAAAAATTCACTTATTTTGTCGAAAATTTCATTTCTGGGTAAAAAGTAACATTTTAACTTAAAATTGAACTATTTGATTGAAAAGTAACTTGTTTGTGGAAACTTCATATTTTAAAAATTAATTTTTTTTCAATGTAAATTTAATTATATAATTCAACTATTTTGTTAGGAATATATACATTTTACATGTATTTTATTACAAATTCTTCTTTTTTAGGATCTTCTTACTTGAAAATGTCTCTTTTTGGTTGAAAAATGTAATTATTTCATTAAAACATCAACTTTGGTTATTTCAAAATTTATGTCTTTTGTTGAGAATTTGTCTTTTGTAGTAGAAAGTGAATCTTCTTGGTTAAAAATTCTACATTGTTATATTCATATTTTTTTTCTTCAATGATAGAAAAATCTTTCTTTGTTGAGGATTCAAGTATTTTGTTGAAACTTCGTCTTCTTTGGATGGCAACTAAATAAATTCTCGAAAACAATTTATTCGGAACAAGACACGTTATATAGGGGTTTGGAGGGGGGGGGGGC
>CAKNYM010051461.1:188869-217334 GCA_932195095.1 Andricus curvator
GCGACAAAATCGCCCCTCTCTGGATCTACCCTTGGTCACAGTCTGAGATAACGTAACAAAAATTGTTTAAAATTGTTAATCTTTTTAACCTAATGTTTATTGTTTAACAAGGAGGTAAATCAGTGTTATCATTTTTGTTTAAATCTTATAAATTCTCTACTGAGAGTTCATTGAATGATTATTAATTTGCCAAAACATAATTTGCCAATGGCTACCCATTTTGTAAAAAAACGACTTATCAAAAAAATGTAATGGACTGAAATTCTCATGTAGAATTCGCTTTTTTCTTGAGTTTTCAATAGTTGAAAATGGAATTATCATTTTTCATCATTTTTAAAAGCTTAATTTCCGAGAGCTCAATTTTCAAAGATTAAATTTCAAACTGTTCAAAATTGAAGAAACTTGAAAGTTAAATTTATAACAGTTACAAATTTAGTTAAAAAATGTCTTCCATTTTCAGTTTTCTTTCTTTCAAGTTTTAACTGCCGAAAATACAGTTTTCACCTTTATTTAATCTTCTTTGGCGAAAAGTACTAACATAATCTAAAATTGTTAAAAGATTCTAAATCTTGTTCAAATTATAATTATTTTTGTTTGAAAATGTCAATGTTTTCATCTGTAAAATCTAACAATTTATGACTAAAAATACCCATTTCCGCTCAGATAACCTAAAATTGTTGAAAATTGGGAATCTTGATGATGATTTTTGTTTAAAAATGCTAATTTGCGGTGAAAAAACTAACAAAACCTACATTTTTTAGAAATTTTAAGTTCTTGAAACTTTATGGTTTTATATTAAAATTCTTTTTTGAAGATAAAGTGGGAATCCCATTTAAGTCGTTTCGAGAATTGTTGCCACTGCGGTTTCGGGGCCCGCGGGGTCGAGAGAGGGTTGACTGTTTACGTTCTGAGTGAGCGAATGTTATGTTCGCTTTAAGTCAACGCCATTTAGGAGTATGTCTGAAAAATAAAGAGGAATTATTTGTCGTAGATACAACTTTTGTAATTTTAATATAGCTCAAAATTAGGAAATTATTCTTTTAATGTAAGGTTCTTTTTTTGTCAAATCTATTTTAGTATTTAAGATCTTCGATTAAATTTTACTGTGAAGATTTTTTACCTTCTTGAAATTATTTTAGATTTCTTTTTTAAAATATTGAAGGAATTTTTTAGAGTGTGTTTCAGTTCGTGCAACTGATGTTTTCTAAATTAATTTTTTTGTTTACGAAACAGTAATGGAAGTTTAAGTGAAATTTGAAATTGGAAGACTAACAACCGGGTGGCTGCAAACCTTCATTTTCAAAATTCCTTGAATTTCCCTAAACATTAATATTCAAAGACCAAAATTCTAATCTTGCCAAATTTTTAACAAAGAACTTTTCAGAAAACAAATAAAACAATTTAAAATTAAAAACTTTGACTTTTATTTTCAGGCTGCCACAGCCTAATTTACTTGAAAGAAGTGAAAAAGTTACCTATCAAAACCGAAAAAGTGACAAAAATGGATTAATTTCGAATCCAAAAAGTGACATATCCATTAATAAGGAATTCGATCAAATTACATTTGTAAATATCATGAAAATATCTTGGGATATTTGAAAATACCCTAAAATATTTCAAATACACTGAAATTCCTCAAAATTATTAAGATCAATTACAAATTTCTTGCAATATTTTAAAAATCCGTTGAAACTTTTTAAAGCTCTTAAAAATTCTTTGACATTTTTTAAAATATTCTAAAGTATTTCAAATCCTTTAAAATCCTACCAAATCACCGAAATAAATTGAAAATACCTTGGAATCTTTTAAAATACCCTAAAATGTTTAAAATCCTTGAAAATCTTTTGAAATCTCTTGATATTTTTTAAAGCTCTTGAAAATTCCTTGAAATATGAAAAAAGACCTAAAATATTTAAAATCATTTGAAATCTGTTCAAATCCATTGAAACTTGTTATATCTCTTAAAAATTCCTTGGAAGTTTTAAAAATGCCCTAAAATCTTTCAAATCTTTGATAATACCTTAAAATATTTTAATATCTTTGAAAATATACGAAATCCCCCAATTCTTGTGAATAAATTCTTTGAACTTCATTAAAATATTATAGAATCATGTAAAATTACATGAAATTTTGTGATATTTTTTTAAGTCCTGGAAAATTTATTAAAATACCTTGATGAATACCTTTAAATTATTGAAATCTATTAAAAATTCCTTGGAATCTTTTAAAATACCCTAAAATATTTCAGATTCTTTGAAACCCCATTAAATTACTTAAATAAATTGACAATTCCTTGGAATCTTTTAAAATACTCTAAAATATCAACAATCTTTAAAATCCTTGGACATTCTTGAAAATTCCTTGGAATTAAAAAAAAAGAACCCTAAATTATTTCAAATCCTTTGAAATCTGCTGAAATCTCTTGAAACTTTTTCAATCTATTAAAAATTCCTTGGAATCTTTTAAAATACCCTAAAATATTTCAAATCCTTTGAAATCCCTTCAAATTATTGAAATCTATTACATATTTCCTGGAATATTTTTTAATACGCTAAAAGAATTTTAAAAAATTCAAAAGAATTCAACAAATTCAGCAATAGTTATAGACTTGAATAGTGGTTACCCCTTGGTTTTTCTGTTTCAATATATTGAAGAAATGTTATTTTCATTTTAAAAAGTGACTATAGTGACTTTATCGTAAAAAAGTGACTAAAAAGTGATTTGAGAAAAACAAGTGATTAAAAGTGACGGTGTGGGGGCTCCTGACTCTTGAATATTTTTTTTCAAAATCCCTGACATTCTTTGACCAAAAAAATTCCCTTATTTTTCCCTGATTTCCAGGTTTTCCCTAACATGCGGCCACCCTGTAACAATCACAAAATACTTGAAACTATTCGAGAAAAAGTATAGTTTTCAGCAAAATGAAAGAAAAAGATTCCAAGTAATTAAATCATATGCAGAAGTAAAATTTTAATAAAACTTGTTGTTTATCAGGTCATCGCTTCCATGACTGTTGGTAAGGATGTCTCAGCCCTGTTTCCTGATGTGGTGAATTGCATGCAGACCGACAACCTAGAGTTGAAGAAGTTGGTCTACTTATACTTGATGAACTATGCCAAAAGTCAGCCAGATATGGCTATCTTGGCAGTCAACACCTTCGTCAAGGTAACGTAGCTTAGAAATCCTCGTCTTTGTCATCACACTCTGTTGACGCACACTCACCTCTTATATATTTAATATGTGAGATTTAATCTATATATATGACGTGTACATAAGTTGGACGATGTTGAGAGTCTCTGTCTGCATTGAGGCAAGCTGCAAAAAGATTTCGCTGCAATGATGTTTCTTACTTTGTCATTTTTCCTTTGAAACGAGTGCCTTTTACAGCCTGCCTCTCATAAACTACAAACTGTGCTTTCAGGGTGGCCACTGAACCGTGCATTTTTCTCTTGAGCGTTTACTTTTTTATTTTTACCAACAATATTTTCAATAACTAAAGAAATCGCTTTGAGCAAAATGTTGAAAAAAGAGTGAATTGAATAATTCATTTGTCAAGAAATGAGCAGTTTTCCGTGATGGGGGAAAAACAATAAAATCAAAGGTAATCAAAGGCCGTGAAATGTTTTCGAAAAAAGGGGCCACCCTGGCTTTGCAAATTATATCAGTTTGCACAGAACCGTCTGCATTGTAGAATATGATGGAATGCTTTGACGGGATAAGTTTGGATTGCTTATTTTTTAAAGGGCACGAGACTGGAATTTGGTTGGAGAAGATTGGAATTATTCGCTTATTGTGAAAGTATAGAGAGCAAGTCATTTCAAATTTCATACAATTTGAGTTTTTCCTTTTATTATTGTCGCTTGCATTGTCTGCACGCAAAAATCAGAATTCACTGTTTCCAAATTCCAGCACCAAAACTCTATTTCATCTTTTTCTATCGGTAACAATTCATATTCAAATACTTATTTTATATTCCCTTAAACGATCAGCATTAATACTTGAAATCTTTGTTTTTCTGTTTGAAAGCACGGATTTTTTTCGTCGATATTCGCTTTGATTTTTCTGAGAGCTTCTGATTAAAATGTAATTCTTGTATTTCGTTGATTTACTCATTGCAATAATTATGTACGTCATATTTTCTAAGAACAGAAACTCTGAGCACGCGTCACTAACTTTTAAGCAGCTTTAATTTCGATAAAAAAATTAATTCATGGATTAAGTAGTTCTATAAACTGTAAGGGATAAATTAGTGCACCTTTTGTTATTGAAATAAGGCACTAATTCAATCAAGATATTTTTATATTTTTTGAAAAAAGCGCTGTAAACGCTTTTGAGAATGATTTTGCACAACCGACTCATTTTATATGGCATCCTTTTTCTAATTGTCAAGTTCTAAGGGTATGTACTCGAAATTTTATAACTTGATTGAATTATCTGCAATTCAATCTTGATTGATTTAATAATTTGAAAATATGAATCTATTTTTATAAAAGTAGAATTCCATCATTTTTTCTATAGAAATTTTTATCAAAGCAGTTAGAGTTTGATTATTAACCTACTGACAATTTAGAGATACATATTGTAATTTTTAGAGGCTTCTCAAATTTTTCTTCTCAAAGTTCTAATTGCTTTGGCATCAAATATTTACCATGATAACTTATCTTTTACTTTGTCGTACACGTTTTATAGTTTCCCCAACCTACACAAAATTATTAGCACCTTTTGCCGATTAAAAGTGACTTTGAAATCCTAAAAAAATGCTAGCTACAGGCAAAGTAATATATACAATAAAAGATTTTGATCACCAAACTCTCATCTCAAAGACTGATTCTATTTATGCACCGAAATGTTTCAAGCATAGCTAAGATTGCACGAATTGAATCATAACGAGAAATTAGTTCCCATTAGAAATCCAATAACTCTCCGACTCAATCATCTCTTGTAAATTTCTGTAAATTGTGCACTTGTGAATAATTTTTTGTGTGGGATTGACTCGAATGAAAAAGTGTCGCAGTTAATGATTTTGCGCAAGTTGGCTCGTGCTCTTTGAAAAATGACCGATTCAAAACACTTGTGTATGAAGTGATTGCTATTTTAATAACTAACAATGAATAACAATGGTGACGGTGACCAATTTGACATTTTTCGTTCTGACACGCAAAAGGAGCTAACGACATCTCCGATGACAAAGGTACCATTCTATTTTCTATTTCGTTAAACCTCTTGGTTGAATTAGATAACCACTACTGTGACTAGACTTGAATCCCTGGCGTGACCAATTTTTGCGTAGGACTGCGAGGATCCAAATCCACTGATTCGGGCGTTAGCCGTTCGCACAATGGGTTGCATTCGAGTCGAAAAGATCACCGAGTACCTATGCGAACCACTCAGGAAGTGCCTGAAAGACGAAGATCCATATGTTCGAAAAACAGCCGCTGTTTGTGTTGCGAAACTGTATGATATTAAAGCGTCTCTCGTCGAGGATCAAGGATTTTTGGATCAGCTCAAGGATCTTCTCTCCGACAGCAATCCTATGGTATGTCTTTAAAATAATCCAAATTTTTTCAGAATTATTTGTCAGGATTCAGGTCTCGGACTCACCACACTATTATTGACACTATTTGCCACTGTTTTCGAGCAATGACCCTATTTTGCTACTATTTCGAAAAAAATTCAACGAAAAAAGATTAATTCTCAACAAAAAATGTAATACATCATTCTTCTTCTTTCAACCGTTGGCACCGAAAATTTATTTATAGAAAAAAGGTAATAGTTGGTATTTTAACCAAGAAAAGATTTTCATTTTAAATCGAAAACAGTTGAATTGAACCAAAAAGGACGAATTTCCAACAAAATAGAAAATCCTCAACCAACACAGACTAATTTTCAACCAAACTTTTGCATTTTGAACCAAATAGTTGAATTTTCAACCAAGAAGATTATTTTTTCTATCAGAAAGATGAAATTTCAACAAAATACATATGCTTTTAACCAAATAATTGAATTTTCAACAAATTATATCAATGTTCAACCAAATAGTTTCAACAATGGATGTGATGCTAGTCCAAAAATTTTATTTGATTAATTTTTAGTTTATATTTTTTTCATTTCTAAGTTTTTATAACTAAATAGTTTAATTTTTAAACTAAAAAAGATCAATTTTGAACCAGAAATGGAGTAGTTGAGTAGTAGTAGTAGTAGTTGAGAGTAGTTTTCATTCAAAATAATTATTTTTCAATAGAAAAACAAGATTTTTCAACAAAACAGTTTAATTTTGTTCCAAATAGTTGAATTTTAAAGCCAAAAGGTTACATTTTCTACAAAATAGTTGAATTTTCAACAAAGTAGTTCAATTTTCAGTTATTTTAGGATTTAAGGTTTTAATTAAAAATTAAAAACAGTTGTGTTTAATCAACAAAAACGAATTTTCAACAAAATACTTCAATCCTGAACTAAAACAGATTAATTTTCAACGAAACTGTTGTATTTTTAATCAAAAAATTGATTTTCTTCCAAAAAAACGAATTTTCTACGAAATTGTCGAATTTTCGAGCCAAAAATATGAATTTTCTACAAAACAGTTGAATTTCAACAAAAAAGTTAATTTTCAACCGAAACAGGTTAATTTTTAACTAAAACCAACAAATTTATTTTCTACTAAAAAATCACGATCTTTCTACGAAATTGTCGAATTTTCGAGCCGAAAATATGTATTTTCTACACAACAGTTGAATTTTCAACAAAAAAGTTAATTTTCAACCGAAACAGGCTAATGTTTAACTCAAACCAAAAAATTTATTTTATACTAAAAAATCACGATCTTTCTACGAAATTGTCGAATTTTCGAGCCAAAAATATGAATCTTTTACAAAACAGTTGAATTTTCAACAAAAAAGTTCATTTTCAACCGAAGCAGATTAATTTTTGCCTAAAAAAGGTGAAATTGTTACAGAAAGAGGTGAATTTATTTTCAAACCAAAAAGATGAATGATCAACAAAATAGTTGTATTTTCAATCAAAAAGAAATTGTTAGTCAAGAAAGAAAAAAATTTTCAATGAAATTGTAGAATTTTCAGCCAAAAAAAGACGAGTTTTCAATAAAATAGTTGAATTTTCAACCAAGAAGTATGACTTTTAACCAAAATTGTTGAAGTTTCAACAAAGTAATTTGTAGAATATAGCAAATAGTGGCAATAGTAGCATACATTTTTGAAAAATAGTAACAAAAATATTAAATCGAGGGGTTAACTATTTTTTAAATCTGATATACAATTTAATAGTATAATATAATATACATCTCCCATAAAATCGCGTAAAATCTTGTCGAACCTTTTAAAATACCCTAAAAGTTTTGAAATCCTTTGAAATCTCTGAATTCCGTAGAAATCCCTTGAAATTTAACTTTATTTAATTTATTCTCTAAAGTCTTACGATAAATCAGTTAGAATCCCTTGAAATCTTTTAAATATCATTAATATCGTGGAAACTCTTTAAAATCCTTTTGAAATTCCTGGAAATTGATCAAATCCCTTAAATCTGGTAACATTCCTAGTAATCCCACAAAAATCAAGTAAAATCCCGTAAAACATGATGAAAAAAAAGATGAAATCTTTGATAATCCGTTGGAATCTTATAAAATCTGATACAGTCCCTTGAAATCTTTGAAGATACCCTAAAAGCTTTGAAAACCTTTGAAATTCACTGAAATCTATTAAAAACCCTCGAATTCTGATGAAATCTTCTGAAATCCCTAAAATACTCTCCAGTTTTTTTTAATTCCTTGAAACGTGTACAAATTCCTTATAACTTTTAAGGCCATGTGACGAGTGGGTCACGTGACCAGATTCCTACCTTACCGGCACTTTCTTTATTTGTCAACTTATTTTCACACGAATAACAACATCGAGTTGAAAATTTGGGATAATAATTAAGAAGCACTAAGAAACGCGGCTCTGGTCCTAAATTTTTATTAGTATAAACATTTTTTTTTATAACAAAATTTTTTTTTGCTTTTTTCATAATTATAAAAAGTTAGGACCAGAGCCGCGTTTCTTAGTGCTTCTTATTTAGTATCCGAAATTTTCAACTTGATATGGCGCTTCGTGTGAAAATAATTTGACAAATAAAAAAAGTGCCGGTAAGGTAGGAATCCGGTCACGTGATCCACTCGTCACATGACCTAAAATATCTTTTAATTTCTTTCGAAATCTCATGAATTCTTTGAATATTGTAAAATTCATTGAAATCCCTTAAAATTTTGTAAATACCGCAAAAATTTCTTGAAATGTTTTAAATCTTCTGAAATTTTATAAAATCATTTGTAGTTACTACAGAAATTTGTAAATCTGTTGAAATTTTCTTTAATCATATGAAATTCTCTGAAATCTCATGAAATTCCTCAGAGTTTTTTTAAATACACTGTATTCCTTAAATACCTTTGAAATTTTTAAAACCCCTTAAATCTTGTGAAATCCCTAGGAATATTTTCAAATCCCGGACATCTTAAAATTTTTAATGTCTTTTAAAATTCTTTTTAAAATATTTAAATCTTTGCAATCCTCTGAGATCCCAATTTAATTTAGTCCGTAAAGTTCTCTACAAATTCTTTGAAATTCCCAAAAATCCCTTGAAATCTTCAAAATCCTTCGATATCTTCAATACTCCTTTAAAATCCTTAAAAAATTGTAGAATCTTTTGAAATTTCTTGGAATTTTATAAAATACTCTAAAGTATTTCAAATGCTTTGCAATTTTTTAACACTTGAAAGTCCCTGGAGATCTTGTAAAATCGCATTGGTCTGGTAAAATCCCTTGAAATACTTTGAATTGTCGTAATCTTTTAAAATGCTCTTAAAGCTTTAAAACTCCATAAAATCCTTTCAAATCTTTGAAAATTTTTGAAATCTTTGAAATCTTTTGAAATCTTCAAAATCTTGAAATCTTTTGAAAATTCGTTATATGTTATTTATGTTATATTCAGTTAATATGTTTAAATATTTTAAATTTTCAACGAATTTTCAACAAAAAAATATGTTTCAGTCAATGCAGAAAAAAATATAATTTAAAATGTTCAATTTTTAAGCCAAAAAGGTAAGCTTTCAACAAAACATTTGAATTTTCAACAATAAAAATGAATTTTCAACCAAGAAGTTTAATTTTCTAACAAAAAATATGAATCCTCAACAAAATACATAAATTTTTAACCAAATAGTTCAATTTTCAACCCAGAAGATTAATGTTCTACCAGAAAAGATGAATTTTGTACCAAGAAGATTAATTTTCTACCTAAAAAGACGAATTTTCAACAAATTACATAAATTTTCCAATAAACAGTTGGAATAATGGATGTGATGTTAGTCCAAATTTTATTTGAGGAGAATGAATTTTCAGTAATAAAAAAACTAATTTTCTACAAAACAGTTTAATTTTATATCAGATAGTTGAATGTTATGCCAACTTGTTGAATTTTCAAGCCAAAAAGACAAATTTTATATAAAGCAGTTTAAATTTTAACCCGACAATATGAATTATCAACAAAAAAGTTAATTTATCACTTATAAGTTGAATTTTGAACAAAGTAGTTTAATTCGCAATTAAAAAAATAAATTTTGAACAAAAAAACAACGAATTTTCAACTAAAATCAGGAATCTTGAACCAATGAAAATGAACTTTTGAGAAAATATTTCAACATTCAGCCAAGAAATTGAATTTTCAACCTAGAAAGATGAATTTTCAACGAAAAATTTGAAAGTTTATATTTCAACAAATAAAGATTTAAATAAAAAATAAAAAACAGTTGTATTCAGGCAGCTAAGACGAATTTTGAAAAATACTTGAATTCTCAACTAATGCATTAATTTTCAAACAGTTAAATTTCTAACCAAAAAAATTGTGTTTCTACCAAAAAATGGTTAAATTTTCTACCAAATTGTTGAATTTTCTAGATAAAAAAACGAATTTTCTACAAAACAGTTTTATTCTCAACCGGAAAATGCGAATTTTCAACCGAAACAGATTAACTTTTAACCAGACAGGTGCATTTTTCACTAAAAAAAGATGAAGTATCTACAGAAAGAGATGAATTTTCAAACCAAAAAGATGAATGTTCAACAAAATTTTTGTTGGTTTGAAATAGCAGCTACTACATTTTTCGTTTAGAATTCATCTTTTTGGATTGGGAATTTGATTACTGTTAAAAATTGAATTTTTTTACTTGAAGATTCATCATTTTAAATGAAAATTCATCTGTTTGGTTGAAAAATGAGCTATTTTGTTGAAAATTCGTTTTTTCGTTGGCTGAAAATTATTTTTTTTACTGTAAATTTAACTGTTCCATGTGTAACTTTAACTATTTTGTGAAAAATATATATTCTTTTCTTTGGTTGAAAATTAATTATTTTAAAACTGAAAATGTAACTATTCCAATTGAATATTTCCTCATTTTATTTGAAGATTCCTCTCTTTGGTTGAACATTAATTTTTTTAACTGAAAATTTGTTTTCAATTTTTGGTTGACAATTTATTTATTTTTAGTTGAAAACTCATGTATTCACGTATTTTATTGAAAAATCGTCTTTTTTGGTAGAAATTAATCTTTTTGGTTCAAAATTCAACTATTCCAGTTAAAGATTTATCATATTAGTTGAAAATTCATCTTCTTCTTTAAAATTCAATGATTCCAGTTGAAGATTCATCATTTTTAGTTGCAAATTTATTGGTTTTGTTGAAAATTCGTTTATTTTGTTGAAAGATCGACTTCTTTGTTATAAACTTAATTTTTTGGTTTGAAAATTCATCTTTTCAGTTGAAAATTCAAGTATTCCAGTTAAATATTTATAATTTTAGTTGACAATTCATCATTTCAGCTCCAAATTAATTTTTCTAACTGAAAATTGAACTACTCTATTTTTAGTTGAAAATTGATCTTTTTTAGTTAAAAATTCAACTATTCGGTTGAAGATTGGTCTTTTTATTTCACAATTTAACTATTTCGTTGAAAATTCCTTATTTTGTTGAAAAGTCGTCTTTTTGATAGAAAATTTATCTTTTCGGTTAAGAATTCCACTATTTGGTTAAAAATTAATCTATTTTGTTAAAAATGCAATATTTTTACTTGAAAAGTTAGGAATTTGATACGGTTTAAATTGAATATAATAAAGATTGATTTGATCTAAATATGTAGTAAATTTCAAGTATAAGAAGATAAAAAAAATTTGTTTGTGTTATTATTCAAATTCATGGACTTTGGAGATGAATTCAAAAAATTATTAATTATGTTTTTAGTATTATTTAATTATTTCATTAATCGATGGTGCTAATATATTTAAGAATATCTTGTAATATAATTTGTTAAGGCTTTCTAAATTAAATATATTAATTGAATCCCTAGAAACTGAAAAAAACATTATTTATAATAAACTTGCGAAACTGAATAGCCCCGTACTAAGAAAAATTATGCCTGGGTAAAACTTGAGATACCTGAAAAAAAGTGGAATCGTAAGGGAATTTTTTCCAGGATTTGAGCAGACACCCTGTAATTAAAAAAAATTTCAATAAAAAAATTGTTCATTTTTACATCACGCCTCCTTCTATTCTTTATTTTTATTAATGTATAAGGTTAACGCTTGCAAAATTTTATGACACTATTTTTTCAAATTTGTGACACTATTTACATTATTTTTGATATCTGAAGTGAGTCCGAGGCCTGTTTTAGACTTTAGCAAAACTCATTAAAAGGTAAATGCTACTGAAATCTAATTTTTTGTTCAAGGTTGTAGCGAATGCAGTGGCCGCCCTTTCCGAAATCAACGAAGCCAGTCCCAGTGGTCAGCCGTTGGTCGAAATGAACGCACAAACCATAAACAAGCTTTTGACAGCTCTGAATGAATGTACAGAATGGGGTCAGGTCTTTATACTCGATTCCCTCGCAAATTATTCCCCAAAAGATGATCGCGAGGCACAAAGTATCTGCGAAAGAATTACTCCTCGTCTCGCACACGCAAACGCCGCAGTTGTGCTTTCTGCTGTCAAGGTTACGAATCTGATTATTTCAAACTCAACAAAGTATATTATTCATTGTTTCTTTCAACCAGTTTTGCAAATGATTTCAATCAGGGAATCTGTAACGTTTCAAAAAATATTAAATACCAGTTTCCATTAGTTTCGCCTTGCTTTGCATGTCGTTCAAGTAGCTTTTGCTCTCTATTTTTCTGAAATCTGAAGGACCATTAACAATTAAATCCATTTTCTTGAATCCAGGTCTTGATGAAGTTGATGGAAATGCTACAATCCGAGTCAGATTTCGTGGGAACGCTTACTAAAAAACTTGCCCCGCCACTGGTAACTCTTCTGAGTTCTGAACCAGAAGTTCAGTACGTCGCTCTCAGGAACATAAACCTGATTGTTCAGAAGAGACCTGATATTTTGAAACACGAGATGAAAGTTTTCTTTGTCAAGTACAACGATCCGATTTATGTCAAGCTCGAGAAGTTGGACATCATGATCCGATTGGCATCGCAAGCCAATATCGCTCAAGTTCTCTCCGAATTGAAGGAATATGCAACCGAGGTTGATGTTGACTTTGTCCGGAAAGCTGTACGAGCAATTGGTCGATGCGCAATTAAAGTAGAACCATCAGCTGAGAGATGTGTGTCTACTTTGTTAGATCTGATCCAGACAAAGGTAAACTTGATAATCTTTTTCCCGGAAGTTTTTTTTAGTTTTCAAGCTAGAAAGTCGGAAAAAATACATTTTGAACAAAATAGTTGAACTTTTAAGTAAGAGAGCCGAATTTTATACAAAATAGTTAACATTTTAACTAAGCAGTTGAATTTTTAATCTACAAAGATGAATTTTATATCAAATGGTCGAATTTTAAAACAAAACAGATTTAAACACAGTTGTATTTTCGACCAAATAGTTGAATTTTCAACTCAAAAAGACGATTTAAAAAAAAAACATTAGAATTTTCAACCATAATTTTCTACAAAAAGTACATTTTCAACTAAGAAAGATAACTTTTTTACCAAAAAAGATGAATTCAGATGAATTCAGCAAAAAAAGACGAATTTTCAACAAAATAGATGGATCCTCAACTAAACTAGATAAATTTTTAGTCAAACAGTTGCATTTTTAACCAAAAAAGATGGCATTTTCACTAAAAGAGATGAATTTTCAAGAAAAAAGATGAATGTTTAATAAAGTAATTAATTTTTCAATCAAAGTGATGAATCTCCAGCTAAAAAAGACTAATTTTTTATAAAGTAGTTTAACTATCAACCAAGTAGTAGGATTTTCAACAAAAAAAGATTAATTCTGAACGAAAAATAGAATAGTTTATATTTCAACCAAAAAAGAAGAATTTTCAACAATTGAAATGGTTGAATTTTCATTTAAAACAAAACGAATTTTCAACAAAACAATTAATTTTTTAACCAAAAAGACTAATTTTCAACAACAGAGTTAAGTTATCAAGCTAAAAAGTCGAATGCTTTAGAAAACCGTGGACTTCGAATCCCGAAAAGATAAATTTTCAATCAATAAAGATCAATTTTCAATCAAATAGTTAAACTTCCAAGCAAAAGAGATTAATATCCAACTAAATAGTCGATTTTTTAAGCAAATAGTTGAATTCTGAAACAAACAAAAAACGAATTTTTAAGAAGACAGTTGAATTTTAAACAAAAAAGTTCATTTTCAACCAAAAAATATGAATTTTCAATCCAAAAGGATGAATTTTCTATCTAAAAGGATTAATTCTCTATCCAAAAGGACGAATTCTGAACCAACAATATAATAGTAGACTTTTCTACAAAAAAACATTTCTTTTTAATCCAGAATGACTAATGTTCAACCAAACAGTTGATTTTTTAACCAATTACTTGAATTGTCAATCAAATGGCCAATCACGGCTGTATTCTTGACGTAATAGTAGAATTTTTAAGCCTAAGAGATGACTTTTCTACCAAAAAAGATTAATTTTCAATCCAAAAGGAGGAATTTTTTTATCCAAAAAGACGAATGTTTAGCAAAACAGTGGAATTTTTGAATTAAAAAATCACTCTTCAATAAAATAGTGGAATTTCCTAAAATTATTTAAAATTTTCAACCAAATAGTTGAATTTTTAACCAAAATGGATAATTTCTAATTAAAAATATAGTAGTAGACTTTTCTATCAAAAAAGATGAACTTTTAATTTAAAGTTACGAATGTTCAACAAACCAGTTCAAATTTCTACCAAAAAAGATGACTTTAACAAAATAGTGAAGTTTTCAACAAAATAGTTGAATTTTTAACCAAATACTTAAATTTTTAACCAAATACTTGAATTTTCAACCAAATGTTCGAAATTTCAAACAAAAAAGACCAAACTCAACTGAAAACACCTGTATTCTCAACCAAATAGTACAATTTTCAAGCCGAAAAGAAGAATTTTTCAGAAGACCATTGAATTTGCAAAAAAAAAAAAGTTTATTTTCAAACAAGAAAGACGAATTTTCTACCAAAAAATATGAATTTTCAATAAAAAAGAACGAATTTTCAACCAAGAAAGATTACGTTTCTACCCAAAAGATGAATTTTCAGAAAAAAAAGAATTCTATCCAAAAAGACGAATTTCCTGCAAAAAAGTTGAATTCTTGATAAAAAATATCTCTTTAACAAAATAGTTGAGTTTTCTAAAAATAATTACATTTTCAAAAAAATAGTTGAATTTTTAACCAAAAGAGATGAATTCCGAACCAAAAATATTATAGTAAACTTTGCAACCAAAAATAGTTGAATTTCCTTATTGGGTTCTATTAATTCAGATCACATTCAAGCGAAAAAACGAGAAGAAGAAGTTTCTTGAAAACAGGGGAATTCTGAAAAAAAAGGGGAAAAGCGGGTAATAAGGGAAAGACTGTGAAGCCTGTTTTTATAACAAATTATCCAAACTCTCCCGTCTTCTTTTTCGCCCCCAGGTAAACTACGTAGTCCAGGAAGCAATCGTCGTGATCAAGGACATTTTCAGAAAATACCCCAATAAATACGAAAGCATAATTTCCACCCTTTGCGAAAACCTGGACACTCTCGACGAGCCAGAGGCGCGGGCTTCCATGATTTGGATCATCGGAGAATACGCCGAGCGAATCGACAACGCCGATGAATTGTTAGAGAGTTTCTTAGAAGGCTTCCACGACGAGAACACTCAAGTTCAATTGCAATTGCTCACCGCGATTGTCAAATTATTCTTGAAGAGACCCACTGACACACAGGAATTAGTGCAGCAGGTTCTCAGTCTCGCAACCCAGGATTCTGACAATCCCGATTTGAGAGATCGCGGATTTATTTACTGGAGATTGCTCAGTACTGACCCAGCAGCTGCGAAAGAAGTCGTCCTGGCTGAAAAACCTCTTATTTCCGAGGAGACGGATCTTTTGGAACCGACTCTCTTGGACGAGCTGATCTGTCACATATCGAGTTTGGCGTCCGTTTATCACAAACCACCGTCAGCGTTTGTTGAAGGCCGTTCTGCTGGTGCAAGGAAATCTCTACCTGCGAGGAGCAACTCTAACGAAGATGCTGTTCAGAGAACCTCACATGGTCCGGCCCAAGTCATTCCCACTCAGGAATCACTCATTGGCGATCTTCTCAGTATGGATATAAGTAAGTTTAAGACGACGGGTTTATTACTCATACAATCCCTTGCAATCCTTGTAATCCCTTCTTATGGCAAAATATTATAGGACATTCAGTATATAATTTTCCTATAATGAATTTCTTACGATTTTTTTTGGCGATTCTTGAAACATCATTACAAAAAAATTATTATAAGAAAATCAGTACAGAAATTAGGAATGTTAAAATATTGAAAGAGTTTATGCAAACATTTTGAAGATTTACAAACATATCATAAGGTTTTAAGGGATTCCAAAGGATTTCAACAAATTTTGAGGGACTTCCGCTGATTTTAAGGCTTTAAAAAGGATTTTAAGGATTTTCCAAATATTTTAATTAATTAAAAAAAAATCGAAACATTTCGAGGAAGTTTAGAGGATTCGAAAGATTTCCAAATATTCTGAAGATTTTAAGGGATTCTAAAGAATTTCAAGAGATTTAAAAAATCTCAAGGGGCGTGAGAGAATTTTATAGGATTTCCAAACATTTCAAGATATTTCTATTGAACTTTGGAAAATAAATTAAATTCAATTTGAAGGGGTTCCTAGAGATTACAAAGATTTCAAGGGATTTTAAGGAATTTCGCAAGATTAAAGGATTTCGAAGATTTATAGAAATGTAAACTTTTTTTTAGATAATTTTAATAATTAGGTTTAATTTCGTTTGAATTCCCGAGAATTTCCATGGATTTTAAGCGATTTTGTCGGATTTCATAACAATTTCAGGGGATTTTAAAGATTTCCAAACGTATCAGGAGGTTTTAGGCGTTCCAAAGAATTTTAGCAGATTTCGAAGGATTTTCGCAGATATTAAGGCTTTTAAAAGGACTTATAGGATTTATAAATATTCCAACAAATCTTAAATGGTTTCATTGGTTTCCAAGAGATTAAAAATATTTCCACGGATTTCGAAGAATTTCGAAACATCTCGAGGAAGTTTTGTAGAGGATTTTAAAGATTTCCAAACCTTTCCGGAGATTTTAAGGGATTCTAAACAATCTCAAGTGATTGAAAAAACTAAAAGGGATTTTAAAGAATTATATAGGATTTCCAAAGATTTCAAGATAATTCTATTGAACTCATTTGAGTTTTAAACCCGAAAAGAGAGATTTAAAAAAAAAGTTAATTTTCCAGCAAAAAAGGTCAATTTTAAACCAAATAGTTGAATTTTCAACAAACAAAATTAATTATCAACCAAACAGTTCCATTTACAACCAAGTAATTGAATTTTTAAACAAAAGAGACGAATTTTCAGCAAAATAATGAAATTTTCAAGCCAAAAAGACGAATCTTTTAATTTTTAACAAAAAAATTACTTTTCTACCAAAAGATGAATTTACAGCCGAAGAGGATAAATTTTTGTATCTAAAAAGACGAATTTTCAACAAACCAGTTGAATTTTCGATAAAAGAGATGATATTTTGAGAAGATAGTTTAACTTTTCAATTGCAAAAATTAACTCTTAACCATAAAAGATGAATTTTCAACCCAAAAATAAGACTTTTCTACAAAAAGATGGATTTTAAATACAAAAGGACGAATTTTGAATCCAAAAAGAGGAACTGTCTAACTAAAAAAAGGAATGTTAAAAAAACTGTTGAAAATAGATGAATTTTGAACCAAAAGTACAACAGTAAACATTTAAAAAAAAAAGAATTAACTTTCAACAAAGAAAGATTACTTTTCAAAAAAACAATTGAATTTTCAACAAAATCATTACATCTTCAACCAAATAGTACAATTTTTAACCAAAAGTGATGAATTCTGGACCAAAAATATAATAGTAAACTTTTCAAATAAAAGAAATTCACTATCAACCCTAAAAGATGAATTTTCAATAAAAAAAGATGACTTTTCTACCAAAATATGAATTTCCAATCCAAAAGGACGAATTGGGAATCTAAAAGCATGAATATATCCAAAAATACGAATGTTAAAAAAAACAGTTGAATTTTCGATTAAAAATGTGTCTTCTTGACAAAACAGTTGAATTTTCCATAAAGCAAGACGATATTTATTGCAAAAGTAAAACAAATCTGAAAGATCCCGATTTTCAACAAAATTTCAGGCTATTTACCGGCTTTTTCCCGGTACTCAAAATTCCAGGCTAACTCCCGGTCAGTGGCCACCCTGAAATTGCTCGCTAATGCAACTATTTTTTCACTTTGCCTTTAAACATATTTTCAAGCTTCTTCGCTAGATGGCCTTAAACAAAATATATCCGCCATCTCAAAAATCGAAATTTCAAAAGATTTACAAAATTGTGAAAACAGTTCAAGGGATTTATAAAAATATATTTGAGTGTATTTTAAAAGATTCCGAGGAATTTCATAAGATTTCAAAGAATTTCGTAGGATTATATAAAATTTTAAGAGATTTACAAATTGCTAAGGAATTCGTTTTTTTCGTAATGATTTCGTAAATGATTTCGTAAGATTTCAGAAGATTTTAAAGCTTTTATGCCATACCACGCTGAAAAACCCAGTTCTCGTCAGATCACTGAAGTTAAGCAGCGTTGGACGCGGTTAGTACTTGGATGGGTGACCATTCAAGAATACTGACATGAGTGCTGTTGGCACATCGTGGGTGTGGTGAGCCCACACTTGTAGTTATTTATAACTACAAGAAAAACCTAGAAACACTACCTCAATCGGGTAGTGTCACGCCTACCCTGAAAGGGAAATGGTTTAATGGTATATATATGGTATTTTAAAATATTTGAATGGGCTTAATCAGATTTCATGGGATTTCATCATTCTTGAAGCAGGGTTGCTACAGAACTTGGAAAACTTTTTAAAGTCCTGGAATTTTGATAAAGAATCGGAACCGGTTACTTTTTTTACTATTACATATTAATCATTTTTGTTAACTATATTTAAAAAAATGATTAGAGTGAAATAATAGCCGAGAAGCCTTTTAGAACTTGCATTAATTAATAATTTTATGTACAGTATCGGCAGAAATTATCTGCAAGTCTATTTTTTTTAGCTGTTGCTAAAGTGTCTCATTTTTTATAATACATATTAACATGAAATTTTCTTCCTCCTAATTGTACGAAAGTTAATATAATTCCGCGTCAAATAAGCCCAAGTTGAAGACAATTTAATAAAAAGATAATGCAACAAGACGTCAAATTTCAATGTTTTCGGAAAATTTGAATAACTCTGGAAATAATGAACATTTTTCATAATTTTTTGTCTAATTTTAAAGAAAAGTGTCTATAGTATTTTGCGGAATTGTTAAGTAATTTTTAGAATTTTTTTACCTAGATTCTATCCTAGGGCCGAACTTGGTACAAAGAAGTCACAAAGTTTCAAATAATGAGTGTTCTCACCACATAATTAAAAAAATTAAAAACAATAATGATGATTGCTTAATTTCTTTTATTGTTAATTATATGAGTTATGATTTCTTTAATAGTTTGAAAGCTATCAGAATTCTATTTAAAAGAAGCTAGCTAGAATGATGGCATTTTGTCAATTGTTTAAGAATTTATTGCAAAATTGTGCAAATTTCAATGTTTTCTCAAAATTTAAATAAAATCTAATATAATTAATATTTTATAAAGTTTATACAACAAAATTGAAAAATTCGAAGACATCTCATACTTGGGAAAATAATAATAAAAATCAAATGAACATATATTTTAAATAAATTTACGAACCTCATGATTACTTATTTCATGCATGTTACAAAAATATTTCTTTCTGCAGAAAAAATATTTAAATTTTGCCAACATTTTTGTTTCAACAAGAGGGTGCATATTTATAAAAATTCACCTTTAAAATGATCCGAAGGACATTAAAAAATGTTGATTATATTAGATTTTATTTAAATCTTAAGAAAACATTAAAATTTGCTACTTTTGCAATATCTTCTTAAAAAATTGACATAATTACTTCATCTTGGATCAGTTTATAGATTGGTTTCTTTTTGACATAAATTTTGTAAATGTATATTATGTTAAAATTCCCGTTTCTGTAGGCAGGTTTGGCTCAAATTAAAAAAAGCATCTTTAAATTGTTTGGGGGAAAATTTTTGATCGGGAAACCGCCGGGAATTTCAGGTTGCCTGGTCACTAAACGTGATTTCAATATTTTGAAGGGTTTTTTCAATGAATTTCGTAGGATTTCAGAAAATAGCAAAGAATTTTAAAAAGGTACCCAGGACATCAATGATATTTAAAAGATGTAAAGATATTCTAACAGATTTCACCTTATTTAAGGGATTTGTAGGTTTTTTAAAAAAATTATAAGATTTCAATGGATTTAAAAAGATTGACGAGTTTTCCAGAAATTTTAAAAAGATCTCAAGAGATTTTAGGGGATTTTAAAGGATTTCAAAGCTTTTAGGGTATTTTAAACCCGAGGCCTGTTATTGTTTATAGTTTATAAACTTTGAATACGAATTCTACAACAATCTAAAATTTACAGGCGGACCTTCAGCTACACCAGCTGCACCAGCATCACAAACAGGATTAGGTTTAGACCTCCTAGGTGGTGGTTTGGACGGCATTTTGGGCGCAACTGAAACACCCCCCGTTCCAGTTGTATCTCAAACAACCTCAGGACTCCTAGGAGACATTTTCGGGTTCACCCAGGGTCCAATTGCCTACGTAGCACCTAAAGTAAATTGGTTACCTGCAGAGAAGGGCAAAGGATTCGACATTTGGGGAACCTTCTCGAGAAAGTAAGATTATTCATGATTTAGTATCTGATTCCTATCTATTCTGAAGGTTTTCATTTCCTTTTTTCAGAGCTCATAATAATTTCCCTTTTTTCCCCCTATTCTCGAAAAACTTTTAATTTAAAAATACGATATTTGAAAATACAATTGTTCATTTTACATCTATAAAATTATTCTATTCAATTTTACTAATTTCAAACTAAACTATTTAGGATCACTATAAAAAACTGTAAAGCTAAAAATATGTTTTCGCCTAATCTATACAAATTAAATATTTTTTAAATCAACTATAATACCAGTAAAGTTTGATGGTCTGTCTGTCCATATTGAAGATTCTTGAGTTTAAACAGAGATGGCTTGATCGGAAAATCAAGACATTATCCCTCTTCCCACCCCCTTTAACCTCTAATTTTCTCCATCCATAATACAATTTAACTTAGGGTGCGTTATTTAAAAAACAGGGTTTACAAAATACCAATTTCGAAATTTCATAACTTTTCCTTGATCAATTTTTTATTTCCCCTGATCGTTATAAATAAAGTAGTTAAATTTTTAACCAAAGAAATTTATTTTCAACTAAAATGAGGAATCTTTAACAACATCAAAAATGAATTTTCAACCAAGAAGATTAATTTTCTACCATAAATTTTGTACTAAAAAATATACATTCTTAACCCAAAATGGAATAGTTATATTTACAATAAAAAAAAAATTTAACCATAAAAACGAATTTTCAACAAAATATAACCAAATAAATGAAGTGTCAACCAAAAAGATGAATTCTTCAACCGAAGAATAATATTCTACAAGAGATGAATGTTCAACAAAATGCATGAATTTTCCACCATAATTATAATTATAAATTTTTTTTTGCTTTTTTCATCATTATAAAAATTTAGGACCAGACCCGCGTTTCTTAGTGCTTCATATTGAAGTTTCCCAAATTTTCATCTCGATATCGCGTTTCGTGTGAACATAAGTTGGTTTTGAAAAAAATGTTGACGTTACGCTCTCATGGCCTTAAATATGCATTCCATATAATATTTAATTGACATAAAGATTTATTAACATTTAAACAAACTTCTTTCTTTTAATTTGTCTTAAATGTAAGAACCTAAGAATTTCTTCGAAACCAACAAAATTGATTTTTTTATTTAAAATTGTTTTATCCCTCAGGATTTAATTTCGAACTGTTTATAGTTAAGTCCTTTTAGTTTTACATCGTATATTAAAATTTTTGTTTAATAGATACTGTTTTTAATGCTTAGACACTTTCAAATTAATTGCGTTTAAAATTAAACAATTTTGATTTTGCAATATTAGAAAATTTCTAGACGTTTTAGATTCAACAATTTCTGAATTATCAATTGAACACGTACAATGTACATTTGTCAAATACGAATAATTTTTAATTGAAGATTTAAAAAATATTACTATTTAAAATTTAACAAGATGTGACTAGCAATATTTATGGAAAAAGTTAAGATCTCCAGATACGTAAAAAATATTGGAATCCATAAAAATAGTAAAATTACGCGAGTAAGAATTTTTTCAAACATATACATTTCATACATACTAAGAAATTTAATTGATAATTTTAGTTTAATTTATATCCGAGGAATTTCAAGTGAATTCTACTCATTTTAATGGACTGCTACGATTTCAAGGAGTTTTAACGAATTTCTAGAGAATAAATTAAATTTTATTTCAAAGGACTTCTATGGATTTCAACAGTTTCAAGGGATATGAAGGAATTTCAAAAGATTTGAAAGATTTTAATTTATTTCAAATGATTCCAAAGAATTTAAAGAGATTTCGTTTCAAAAATGTGTACAACTCTTAATATTTAAAAATTTGTTATTATGGCTTTTTAAATACTTTGTTTTTAATATATATTTTTTAATGAATTTTCAATAACCTAAGGATATCCAATTTAAGAAAATAAATTCTCTATTGACAGAAATAATTAAAAATCATTTCCCCAATTTTTCCCCTTTTTCGAGAAAAAATTATTTTATTTCCTCCTTTTTTCGCTGTGATTCCTATTTTTTTAAAAATATTTTTCTTTTCTAGGAATGGACAGATAAGCATGGACATGACATTCACAAACAAGGCGATGCAACCGATGGGAGGTTTCGCCATTCAGTTGAACAAAAACAGTTTTGGCTTGACGCCAGCGGCTCCACTCCAGGTTCCAAGTCCTTTGGCACCCGGAGCAAGTATAGAAGTCAGCGTGATATTGTCAACTTCCGGCGCCGTGCAACGTATGGAGCCTCTTAATAATCTCCAAGTCGCTATCAAGAATAATATCGACGTTTTCTACTTCGCTTGCTTAGTTCCCATGAACGTCTACTTCACCGAAGACGGCCAACTTGACAAGCGAGTGTTCCTTTCCACATGGAAAGACATTCCCGCACAAAACGAGGTTTGAAAAACACCAAAATTCCAGATCTCTTTTATACTTTGAACTGCTTTTTATAACATTGTCGAATGTTCAAACAAAAAAGATTAAACCAAATTAAAGCTAAAAAGACGAATTTTTTAGAAGTAGTTGAATTTTTAATCCAAAAAGACGAATTTTCTTTCGAAAAAGATGACTTTCTAAAGGAATAGTTGAATTTTTAACAACTAAATTAAATTTTCAATATAATAGTTGCATTTTAAACCAAATAGTTGAATCTTCCAGCCGAAATGACGGGTTTTTAGAAGAGAGTTGAATTTTCAACCAAGAAGAGGAATTTTCAACTAAGAACTTTTCTACTAAAAAAAAACTATTTTTCGACAAAATAATTAAATTTTCAACAAGATAGTTGAATATAAAAAAAAAGTTGAATTTTACACCTTTAAAGATGAATTTTTAACTAAATAGTTGAATTTTCCAATGAAAAAGACGAATTTTTTAGAAGCAGTTGACTTTTCAACAACAAAACTTAATTTTGAACAGATTAGTAGCATTTTTAACCAAATACTTGAACCTTCAAGGCGAAGATGAATTTTTTTAGAAAATAGTTGAATTTTCAACCAAAAAGTTGAATTTTTAACCAAGAATTTAAATTTTTAATTATTTAAGAATTTAAATTAAAGTATTTCCTATATAAAAATACGAATTTTCAACCAAATAGTTCATTTTTTAGACAAATTGGTGTTTGAATTCTCAACCTTTAAAGATGAATTTTCAACCAAATGGACGAATTTTAAAATAAAAAAGATTAAACTTTGACCAAAAGCAGTTGCTTAAATTTTTAATCGAAGGACGAATTTTCTTTGAAAAGAGACGAATATTCAACAAAACAGTTATAGTTAAACAAAAAGATGACTTTTTATGAAAATAGTTGAATTTTCAACAAAATAATTAAATATTCAACATAATAGTTAAATTTTTAAACAAATAGTTGAATTTTCATATAAAAAAGTTAAAATTTTAACCAAAAATTAATTCTTAAACAAAACAAAAAACGATTTTTCAACAAAATAGTTAAATCTTCAACCAAAGAGATGAATTTTCAACTAAAATTACGAATCTTGAACAAAAAAAAAAAGAATTTTTAACAAAGTAGTTCAACTTTCAACCAAATAGTTAAATTTGCATTCAAAAACTTAAATTAAACCCAAAAATATTTCTTAACCAAAAATGTAATAGTTGATATTTTAACAACAAATATTTTACTTTTAAATCAAAAACAGTTAAATTCAAGAAAAAAAATACGATTTTCAACAAAATAAGTGAGTCCACAACAAATACAGATTAATTTATAATAATAATAATAATGTAATGTTTAACTAAATAGTTAAATTTGCAACCAATAAAAAGGATTTTTAACAAAGTTATTCAAATATCAAAGATGAATTCTCAATGAAAAATTTAATATTTGAATTTTCAATCAAATAGTTCAATTTTCATTCAATAAAGAGAATTTTAAAAAAAGTTGTTAATGTATCAAAGATGAATTCTCAATTAAAAATTTAATATTTTAATTTTCAACTAAAAACTATCAATTATCAATCAAAAAAAGACGAATTTTCAACAAAATAGTTAAATCTTTAACAGCTAAAATAAATTATTAACAAGGTTCAACTTTCATCCATGTAGTAAATTTTCAACTGAACATGATCAATTTAAGACAAAAATAAAATAGTTAAATTTTCAGTTAAGAAAATTAATTTTCAATAAAAAAAAAAACGATTTTCAACAAAAATGTCAAAAATTCAACTAACAAAAGCAATTTTAACATAGTAGTTCAACTTTCAAACAATCATTTTTTTGCAAGTAACATTTGCAATAAAAAACGGTTGAATTCAACCAAAAAGATGATTTCTCAACGAAAAATATAATATTTGATATTTCGACCAAAAAAGATTTTAATTTTTAATCAAAAACTGTTCAATTCAACAAAATAAGTGAATACTCAACAAATACAGATTAATTTTTAACAAAAAAGATCAAATTTCTACCAAGAGATGAATTGTAAACCAAAAAAGACAAAATTTCAACCAAAAACTTCAGTTTCTACCAAAATGATAGAATTCAACAACAAAGAATTTTCAACCAAATAGTTAAATTTTCATCTAATGAAAGGGATTTTTAACAAAGTTGTTTATGTACCAAAGATGAATTCTCAATGAGAAATTTAATAGTTTAATTTTCAACTAAAAACTATCAATTTTTAACCAAAACTGGAATAGTTAAGATTTCAGTTAAAAAAGTTAATTTTCGACCAAAAAAGACGAATTTTAACATAATAGTTCAATCTTTAACCACTCAAATGAATTATTAACAAGGTAGTTCATATTTCAACTAAAAACAATCAATTTCAGACAAAAATGAAATAGTTAAGTTTTCAATAAAAAAAAAAAATAATTTTCAACAAAAAAGTCAAGTCTTCAACCAATAAAATGAATTTTTAACAAAGTAGTTGAACTTTCAACCAAGTAGTTAAATTTTCGCCCAAAAAAGATGGCTTTTTAACAAAATAGTTGAATCTTCAATAAAATAATTAAATTTTCAACCAAATAGAATTTTAACAAAAAGAAATTTCAATTAGGAAGAATTAACATCCAACCAAAAATAGTTGGATTTTTTTATTGAGTTTTTTAATGTAGTTCGCATTTATACGAGAAAAAAAAAACGAGGAAACGGAAGTTTCTTGAAGGCAGGGGCAAAAAAGAGGGATTGTGTAAAAAAAGAGTGTGACGTCTGTTAATCTGATATTTTTTTGTTTACAGGTTCAGTATACTTTGACCGGAGTGATGTCGACTGCGGACCAAGTGGTTCAGAAAATGCAGCAAAACAATATCTTCACTATCGCGAAACGAAACGTGGAAGGACAGGATATGCTTTATCAATCTCTCAAATTGACAAATAATGTTTGGGTTCTGAACGAATTGAAAATCCAGCCAGGAAATCCCGATGTGACGGTAAATACTAAATATTTGCTTAGTTTATAAATCCAAATTTAATACCGATCATTAACTTTTGATTAATTAATTTTTTTTATTTGCAGCTTTCTCTAAAATCCCGTACAGTCGAAGTTGCTGCTGGAGTATTCCAGTCGTACAACGCCATTATTCACTCCTAAATCCCGAGACCATTCCGCGAGCAATCATGTTTGCATGTGTATAAACTTTAAGAGAAAAAAAAAACGTAAAAATAATTTAGTATTGATGCCTGGTTGATGCGCCGAATCGCTACACGTACCAGCAATGCTCGTTCCTTTTCTGCTTGTACAGTGGTGAATGACAACGATAAGAATTGATAAATCATTTTTTGGGAGTTTTTACTGATTTTTAGATTATTCAAGTATTAGTTACTACGGTAAATGAAATGAATTTTTAAAGGATGTGATCAAATTTTGTCGTCGTTCGCATCGGCTTAAGATCTATTAACAATAACTATGTACAAATGGAAATAAAAATTTAATTATTACCAGAAAATATATATTTCTCCTATCCTGGAAAAAAATTCCCTGATAATTCCAGGTTTTTTCCAGGTACATCAAGTTTTTTCCAGGTATAATTTTTCATACTACGGGGCCATTCAATTATGTCGCATTTTTGAAAACAATCGACACAGAATATATATACATATAGTTTCGCGAGCTTATTATAAATAATGTTTTTTTTTCAGTTTCTAGGGACTCAATTAATATGTTCAATTGAATTTGTTTCTCAAGTCCATGAATTTGAATTATGATTCTAACCAATTTTTATTTTTATCTTCTTATACTTAAAATTCAGTGCATATTTAGGTGAAATTAATGTGGATACTATATTAAATTCAATTAAAAACCGTTTCATTTTACCAACTTTTCAAGTAAAAATATTGCATTTTCAACTAGATAAATTTATAAACAAAATAGTAGAATTTTTAACAAAAAAGATGCATTTTCTTCCAAAAAAGACTTTACAACAAAATACATGAATTCTCAACCAAAGTGATGAATTTTCAACTAAAATGATTAATCTTCAAATAGATACATTTTTAAACAAAAAGATGAATTTTTAACGAAAGAGTTTAACTTTGAACCAGAAAGATGAATTTTCAATCAAGAAGATTAATTTTTTACCAAAAAATACGATTTTTCAACAAAATATATAAATATTCGACGAAATAGTTGAATTTTCAACTACGAAAGACCAATTTTCAACCAAATAGTTGAATTTTGAACTAAAAAAGATCAATTTTTAACCAAAAATGGAATAGTTAAATTATCAGTTAAAAAAATTAATTTTTTAACTAATAACAATTTTCTCAATGACAATTTAACTACTTCATTTTTGAAAAAAAATTTAAACTAAAAATGCATCAAACTATTTAGTTGAAAATTTGCCTATTTGGTAGAAAACTAATCTTCTTGATTGAAATTTCAACTATTTGGTTAAAAATTCATCTTTTCTGGTAGAAAATTAATCTTTTTTGTTGCAAATTTAATTATTTGGTTACAAATTCGACTGTTTTATTTTCTACCAAAATAATTGAATTTTCAACCCAAAAAGATACATTTTCAATGAAAAATACAATAGTTCAATTTTCAACCAAACTGATGAATTTTCAACTAAAATTATGACTTTCCAACTGGAAAACTTTAATTTTAAACAAAAAAGAGGAATTTTCAACCAAGAAGATTAATTTCTACCAAAAAAGACGAATTTTCCACAAAATACGTAAATTTTAAGTAAAAAAAAAAGAGATAAATTGTCAACCAAAACTTGAATAGTTCAATTTTCCGTTAAAAAAATTAATTTACACCCAAAGAGCTAAATTCTCAACTACAATAATAGAATATTCAATTGGAATAGTTACATTTTCAGTACAAAAAATTATATAATTTTCAACCAAAAAAAAAATAGTTATATTTTCATACAAAATGATGAATTTTCTACTGGAATAGTTGAATTTTAAACCAAAAAGATGAATTTTCAAACAAGAACATTTATTCGAAAAAAGATGAGTTCTGAACCAAAAATGTTAGTTGATATTTAAACCAAAAAAGATTTTAACTTTTAATCAAAAACAGTTGATTCAACCAAAAAAGATGACTTTTAAACTAAGAAATATTTTTCAGGCACAGAGAGAGAGAGAGAATTGCAAACGAACTGTTGAATTTTTTACCAAAAAGATGAATTTTAAACCAAGGAAATTAATTTTCTACATAAAAGAACGAATTTTCAACTAAAAACGATCAATTTTCAACCAAAAATAGAATAATTAAATTTTCAGTTAAAAAATTAATTTCAAATCAAAGAAAAACGAATTTTCAATAAAATAGTTAAATTCAGTAGTAACATAAAGCTAATGAACCTTTCTAATGAACTTTCGTTCGAACTGCTAATCAATGTATATAAATATATATATGTATATATATATATATATATATCAATGTAATATAAAGCTACTTTTACAAATGACGAATCTTCTACTGGAATAGATGAATTTTAAACAAAAAAAATGAATTTTTAACCAAGTAGTTTTACTTTAAACCAAAAGGATGAATTTTCTACTAAAATTATGAATATTTAACTCGAATTTTCAACCAAAACGAAGAATTTTCAAACAAGATAATTTTCAACCAAAAATGGAATAGTTAATTTCACTGCCCTGCAAATTTTAATTTTTTGATGCGAA
>CAKNYM010051461.1:217344-237155 GCA_932195095.1 Andricus curvator
TTTTCTACAAAAGAAGATATTTTTTCAACCAAAAATTGAATAGTTAAACTTTTAGTCAAAAAAATTAATGTTCAACCAATGAGACAAATTTTTAACTAAAATGATGGAATATTCAACTGGCATAGTTAAATTTTCAGTTAAAAAAAATTAATTACACAAAAAAAACTAATTTTCAACAAACATAATATAAAATACAATTTTTTTTAAATTAAGCACGCTCTCGAAAAAATTCCCTGACATTTCCAGGTATATAAAAATTCCCTGACAATTCCAGGTTTTCCAATAACAATTTAATTTTCTTTACGATTTTGAATTTCTCTGAATTGCTGTTTTAAGATTATTTTATAAATTTAATAATTCGCTTCTCCAACTTTTTATTTCAAAATAAATTACTAGATTTAAAACGGTTTTTTCTAAATTATATTGATCGATTTTCGGGATGTCTACCCGACCGGCGGATTTAAATTCTAAGTTTTCTCGCGGACAATTTAAGAGCTGAAAATATTTGTATGATTTAAAACGATTTCTAAGCATTTTAAAAGATTTATGATTTTGAACAGGAAATTTTTTAAAAGAACTATAATTCTGAGTTGAAACATCGTAGAACTTTGTAAATAATTATATTTCGGACGTTGAACAGGTTATTTTTTAAATTCCCTCCTTCTAAATCAGAATTAAAATTATTATCTAATATTGCCGTTCCATGTAAAAAATTCTCTGCTCCAAGTTAAATACTTCTTTACAAAAATTCCCTCTCTCGAAGTCTAAAGTATAATTATTTAAGGAAATTCGCTATTTCAAGTCACAATTACATTTATTTACAACATTTTGCAAAAGAAAAGAATTTTTAAATTCAAACAAATTCTAATTTGGAAGAAAGAATGTTCAAAATATGAAGAATTCTGACTTGGAACAGGGATTGTTTCTTTGAATTGTCTTTTTCTAAATCAGAATTGAAATTATTTTCCAAAATTACATGTTACAAGATAAAATCATAATTCTTTACGAAATAAAAGTCAAAATTATAATTTTCTCCTCGTCCAAACACAGAATTATAATTCATTTCAAAAATTCCCTGTTTCAAGTCAGAATTATATTTATTTACCAAATTTTCTATTATAGTTTTGAAATATAGAAACTCCCTTGTCCCTGTATCAAAAATTTGGAAAATTAAAATTCTTTTGAAAAATTCCCTGAAATTTCCTGTTCCAAAGTGATCCTAAAACGAAAACTATAATTCTTTACGGAAATTCCAGGTTCTATCTCAAAATTTTAATTCTTTTACAAAATTGCCTATCCTACAGTGAAAATGATCAATCTTTTAGAAACTTCTTGAAACTCAGATTTAGAGTAATAAAATATTTATTTAAAGATAGAAATGAAAATAATCAGAGGGGTGTTTTTTGAAAAATCTCGATTTTTGTATTTAATTCCTAAAAAATAAATAAATTTTCATAATGTTATATGGTAGACATTTTTTTAAATATGGTTTTCGCTCACCTCACGAATATGCCAAGATAAAAATGAATATAATCGGAGCGGTGTTTTTTGAAAAAACTAGATTCTTGTATTTAATTACTAAGGCATCAAGACATTTTTAGAACATTATGACAAATATTGAATAACATTTTTTTTATTGATTGTGATTGTCTTATAACCATACGAACATTTTAAGTTCAAAATAAAAATAATCGAAACAGGTGGTTTTTGAACAAAGTCTATTACGTTTATATTACGTTTAATTGTGAGTCGCAATACAATTGTACACTACCATAATAAAATATTTCCAATTTTGTCATTCCATATTAATTAAAGAAAAAAACCTAATCTTTTCATAAAGCGCCCCTTCTACGATTTTCATCTCAAAATATTCGTGGGGTAACAGACAACCCATATTCAGTCAAAAATATAGTAAAAAAAAGGTTAACCGACTTTTTTCAAAAAGCGCCCAACCGATTATTTCGATTTTCATTCAAACTTTGTTCAGTCCCGCCGTTGTGATATTTCATATAATTTTTTAAGAAATTATAAAATCTATATATTTAATTATCGTTTTTTGTCCCCATCCATGTTTAAATATTTAATCTGGAGTTTAAATATGCCTCAAATTAATAATTATAGTGACTTTCGCTTATCTGATTATTATTATTATACCATTAATCAAATTTTTTCGGGGTAAGCGTAACTCACTCGGTTCTAGCCTCGCTATACTGCCAAGCGTAACTCACTCGGTTCCAACCTCGCTATACTGCCGGGGGTCAAGGAATTCTTGTGATGAAGGGAAGTGTAGGAAGAGGTATAAATTTTAGATCAATCTGAAATCCCCTGATTTCGCTGATTGATCTCTCTAGCAATCACTCCAGGCGAAGAGCTTCATAAAGTCATCATGAGTCATATTGATACGCTTTTTATACAACTTTTTACGATTGTTGATTCGCAAGGCAAGGTATTTTTTAAAATTTATAGAAAAAAATAATAACTAAAACGAACAATTAAATATTTCTTTACATTCTGTAATAAAACGAATCTACAAATTTGTAAATTACCAGTAAAAATACAAGGATTGTAGATAGGGAAGCTGGAACGTCTTGATACAAACGATAACATAAATAGTTTTACATTTTTTTATTTACCGAATATAAAGAGAGTTGATATCAAGTATTAGCATTGAACCTTCTTTCTGAACGAGCATCCTTCTGTGAGGCGAGCTTTGCCACCGGTGGGTGTGCAGAGTATCGTGCGGCATCCGTCGCATTCTACTGGCCTCTGGGCGTGCGAGAAGATGGTTTTAATAGCATAACAGCCAGGGCACTTTACGTCCATAAAGTAACTGTTGGGCTTTTGGACCAGCCTCTTTAGCTTGTGTTTCCTCTTCTCCTCTGCTGGTGAAGGGTGCAACAAATCTCTTGCCAAGGGCATTCTGTAATCAAAACAACACCAATAAATAATTGAATACTTCATTACAACTATAAAATTAAAACCCTAAAATTATTATCCAATCAGACCTCGGTCTCACTTAACAGATAAAAATAGTGTCACCAGTTTAAAAAAAAAGTGTCATACAATTTTCCAAGTATTACAAATGAACTTCAATGTTTTTTTAAAATGTTATTATTTAGTCTGAATTAATTAATTAATAAGTGAATTAATAGAACTCAATAAGGAAATCTAACTATTTTTGGTTGAAATGTTTACTATTACATTTTTTTGTTAAGAATTCTTTTTTTATTCAAAGATGTTATTATTTGGTTAAAAACTGAATTATTTTGTTAAAAAGTCATACTTTTTGGTTGAAAATTCGAAAATTTTTGTTAATTGAATCTTTTTCGTTTAAAAATTCATCGGTTTCGGTAGGAATTTAATCTTTTTGGGTTAAAAATGCAACTGTCTGTTTAAAAATTGATCTTTTTCGGTTGAAAATTAAATTTTTTTAGCTGAAAATTCAACAATTTGGTAGAAAATTTAACTATGTAGTTGCAAATTTATGCATTTTGTTGAAAATTCGTCGTTTTTTAAAGTAGAAAACCAATTTTTTGTGTTAAGAATACAACTATCTGATTGAAAGTTGAACATTCTTCAAAGTTCATTTTTTTGGTTAAAGATTCCTATTTTAGTTAAAATTTCATTTTTTTCGGGGTTTTAATTAATATGAAAAAATGAAAATTTTACTATTTCGTTGAATATTCAAATATTTTATAGAAAATGTAATTATTTTGTTGTACATTCATCTTTTTTGGTTGGAAAATTCATTTCATTCTGTAGGAATTTTATCTTTTTGGGTTAAAAATGAAACTGTCGGGTTCAAAATTAATCTGTTTCGGTTGAAAATTGACATTTTTTAGTTGAAAATTCAACTATTTGCAGGCGAATTTATGTATCTTTTTGAAAATTCGTCTTTTTTGGTAGAAAATCAATTTTTTGTGTTAAAAATACAACTGTTTGGTTAAAAATTCATATTTTAGTTAAATATTTGTTTTTAGACTTTAAAATTAATTTTTTATAATGAAAATTTGACTATTTTATTGAAAATTGAACTGTTTTCAAGTAAATTCTTATTTTCGGCTCGAAAATTCTACAATTTGGTAGAAAATGTAACTATTTGGTTGCAAATTTATGTATTTTGTTGAAAATACGTCTTTTTTGGTAGAAAATCAATTTTTTGTGTCAAAACTTCATATTTTTAAGTTGAAAATTAAACACCTTGGTTTAAACTTGAAATACTTTTTTGAAAGTTCATTTTTTTTGGTTGAAGGTGCATATTTTAGTTAAAAATTAGTTTCTTTTCGGTTTAAAACCTATTTTTTAAAATGAAAATTCAACTATTTTGTTGAATATTCAATTTTTTTTATAGAAAATTCGTATTTTTGGCTTAAAAATTCAACAATTTGGTATAAAATAAAACCATTTGGTACAACATTAATCTGTTATGTAGAAAATTAGTCCTTTTATTACAAATGAATTCTCCTCAATGAAAATTTAACTACTTCATTTAACAAAAAAAGTATAAACTGAAAATTAAACAAATAAAATTTTGACTAACATCCATTTTTCATAATATTTAGTTGAAAAATTGTCTTTTTTTGGTAGAAAATTAATTTTCTTGATTGAAAATATAAATATTTGGTTAAAAATGTATGTTTGTTGTTGAAAATTTGTCTTTTCTGGTAGAAAATTAATCTTCTTTGTTGAGGATTTATCTTTTTTAGTAGGAAATTAATCTTCTTAGTTGAAATTGATCTCTTTTGGCAGAAAGTTCATCTTTTTTTGCTAAAGGTTTTGGTTAAGGTTTCAACTTTTTTTTTATATTCGTCCTTTTTTGGTTCAATTCAAATGTTTTAGTTTTAAAATGAAAATCTTTTCCTGGTTAAAATATCAACTATCAGATTTTTGGTTGACAATTCATATTTTTTGGTAGAAAATTCAACTACGTGGTTGAAAACTGAACTTCTTTGTTACTTTATAAGAAGCAGCGAGGGGGGGGGGGGGGGTCTTACGGACCATAACAAAGGGGGTTAGGTGATTCAAAATTTAAAAAAAACTACTTAATTTATGCACGGCCTCTAATCAGCAATTGAGACAATTGTCCGGTATGTTATGGTTCATTGAGATGTCGGACATATTATTTTAGTCAATTAGCGAAGAAGTTCGAAAATATTTTTCAAGGAAAAGGAAAGAAATAGTTTTATTAGCGAATAACTGTGAGAAAATAGTAATAATTGAATTTTCAACTAAAAACGATCAATTACCAAGCAAAAATGAAATAATTAAATTTTCCGTTAAGCAAATTAATTTAAAAAAAAATAACAATAAATAACTAAATGAACAAACATTTTTAGTACTTTTTCTAGTTTAGAAAGTCATCAGTAAAAAATTTCGTTTACTTGAACGTTCAGAACTTCAAGAACATGGAATTCAAAAGAATTTGATAAAATGCCTAAGAATACAAGATGACTTTAAAAAACTGCAATTGAATTGTACAAGATCGTTAAAATATTTAAAAAATCCATTGAATTCAGTTAAATGGGAGTGAATAGAAATAGTGAATAAAAATCTGATAAAATCCATAAGAATTCAAGGTGAATTAAAAAAAATTGAAAATACATAAAAAGGTCCATTGAATTCAGTGGATTTTAAGGAAATTAGGGTGAATTCAAACGAATTCAAAATAATTTTTAAAAAAATTTTAATCCTTGGGTTCTGTTTTAATTTACTGAAAGAAGTGACTAAAGTGATATTTTTAATTTAAAAATTAATGAAAACTGACTGTACGTATTATCTCTTTGTAAAAATTTCTTGAAAAATATAAGTTTGTACCGCAAAATTGATGACATGCAATTTAACATTAATTTGAACAATTTGTCGGAAAAAATCCTAGAATAATAAAATATGTTTACGACGATGATCATGTAATTTCGTAATGAAGACACAAAATATGGTTTAAAATATGCTACAAGAAACTGAAGCTATTTTTGTACCAAAATTCTATACAGTTATTCGTTGCAACTCGACAACTTTTTAAATATGGATAGCACAATTGTTAACAAACTTTTGTAAGGTCAACATCTCAACTTGATGAAAAAATAACGAAGAAATAATAAAAGTTTTTGTGTTTTTTACTTGGTACGATTTTGAACGCAAAATTATACTAGAAAAAAAATGATACCCCATTTTGGGACTGACACTTCCAAGGTCTGAAATTTCACTGACGTCTCAACATTGCGCAATAAAAGGAACATTTTCAATAAATTTTAAGAACTAAGAAACATTATTATTCATAAAATATACTCAAATTAAATAATAAATTTAAAAAATCTAAAAAGAATGAATATGCACATTTCCCCTAAACTAAACGATTGTCCCACTTTCTGACACTTTGAAGTATTATTCAATACGTTGCATACTACTTTTATGAATCTGAAAAATTACTACCTTCTGATAAATATTTTCCACTACCGACTTCTCCACCTCTTCTCATTTAATTTGAGGTTATGTCAGAAACTTGCTTTGACAGAATTCATTCTATACTGAAAAAAGCAGCTTTCACTGAGTAAATATATTGTATTTTCTCAAATAAAAAATTTAAGAAGACAATAAAATGCCACTAATTATATGAAATTTATTTAAATACACAGAAATAGTGAAAACACCCGCTGGCCCGTGGATTTCACGGCGATGCGTGACACTTTGCCACCGAAAAACCAAGGCACATTTAAACAAATCCGTAAAAAGTAATAGATAGAAATAAAGCGCAGCGAAAGCCGATTAAATTAGTGCATTTACTTACGTGGATAGATCAGTATTAATCCTTTAATTCAGCGAAATATTTTCGAGCCACGTGTTTCGAACACGACGCGAAGGTCTGGAAAGGAAAGAAATTTATTCTAGGGTCCCTAACCAAGTCCGAGAGTACGTTCGCCAATCTTGCAATGTGAAACTTACTGTAAGCAGTGTTCCCGAATCTGGGGAGATTTCTCTCGCGGGAAGTTTGAAATAAATAAGTAGTTAATGTTATGTTGTTATTACTGGCAGGATCTCTGGATTTTTATTTGCTTACAATAAAAATATAAACAATTTAAAAATCCATCGTAAATAAAAATCTTAAAAATAAAGTTTGAAAAATTTTCTAAACAATAATTAATCATTAATAATTTCGAATTGAGAGCGTTTAAAATTTAAAAGAAAAAAATGCACGATTTTAAATTGAAAAAGTTCCAAATAAAACAATTTTATATTAGGTAGTAAAATTTTAAAAAAGAACAATATTTCAAATGGAATGGAAATTCAAAGCGTTTAAAACTGAAAAATTTGAAATTGAAAGTTTTTAAATCAGAAGCTCACAAAATTAGAGAATTGAAGACCAAAATTGTGAAAATTGGACAATTTCATTAGAAATAAGTTAAAGTTGTATCATTCCTATGATTCAAGTATTTTCAAACTGAATAATTAAAAATTTGAAGTTTTTGAAAATGAAAATTTTTTAATCAGAAGCTCTCAAAATAGGAATATTGAAGACCAAAATTTTGAAAATTTGACAATTTCATTAGAAAGGAGTTAAAATGGTATCATTTTTCATTTAAAGCGCTAAAAATTGAATAATTAAAAATTTAAAGTTTTTGAAATTCAAATTTCTTAATCAGAAGCTCTCAAAATTGAAAAATTCAAGACTAATATTTCGAAAATTGGACAACTTTAAGTTAAGTTAAAAAAAAAATTTTTAAATAGCAATATATCGAATGTAAGGAAAATAACTTAGACTGGTATCATTTATAATTCAAAACGGTCAAAATGGACAAATTTGAAAATTAAAGTTTTTGAAATTGAAAATTTTAAAATCAGAAGATCTCCAAAATGAAAAATTTTGACAATTGGACAATTTCATTACAAAAAAGTTAAAACTGTATCATTTTTAATTCAAACCGTTTTCAAATTGAACAATTTCAATTTTAAAATTTTTGAAATTGAAAATTTTGAAATCAGAAGCTCTCAAAATTAAAAAATTGAAGACTTATTTTTCGTAAATTGAACAATTTCATTTTAAAGTAGTTAAAATTTTATCATTCTTAATCCAAAGTTTTTTCAAATTGAATAATTTAAAATTTAATTGTTTGAAATTGCAATTTTTCAAATCAGAAGTTCTCACCACTGAAAAAATTAAGACTAATGTTTCGAAAATTAAAGATTTTCTTTACAAAACAGGTGAATTTTCAATCCGAAAATATGAAGTTTTAACAAAAAAGTTATTTTTTAATCAAATAGTTCAAGTTTAAGTTAAAAAATAACGTCTCAACCCAAAATAGAAATTTTCAACAAAATGCATACATTTTTAATCAAATTATTGACCATTCAAATAAGAAGATTAATTTTCTACCAAAAAAGACTAATTTTCAACCAAATAGTTGAAATTTTTAATTTAAAAAATTAATTTTTAACCAAAACTGGAAAAGTTAAATTTGTATTTGGAAAAAATAATATTCAATAAAAAAGGAATCTTCTACAAAACAGTTGAATTTTCTACGATATAGTTGAATTTGCGACCAAATTGTTGAATTTCCAAGACAAAAAGGCGAATTTTCCATACATTACAATTAAATTTCCAACCCGACAATATGAAATTTCAACAAAAAAGTTCATTCTAAACCAAAAATTAAAATTTTCTGTTGAAAAAAAAGTAACTTTCCCCCCAAAAATAGGAAGTTTGAACAAAGAAGTTCAATTTTTAATTAAAGAGATGAGTTTTCTACTAAAATTATGAATGTTCAACAACAAAAAATGAATTTTTAAGAAAGTAGTTTAACTTTTAACCAAGAATTTGAATTTTAAACTTAAAAAGATTAATAACAAAGTACATAAAATTTTAACCAAATAGTTGAATTTTCAACCAAGATAATTAATTTTCTACCAAAAAAAAGACAAATTTTAAACCAAATAGTTGAATTTTTAGTCTAAAAAATATCAATTCTTAAATAAAAATGTAAAAGTTAAATTTTCATTGAAAAACAATCATTTTCATCTTAGAAAAGCGATTTTTTTTACAAATCAGTCAAATTTTCAACACAAAAATATAAATTTTGAAACTCATAGTTGAATTTTATACCAAATTGTTGAATTTTTATTTCGAAAATATGAATTTTCAACAAAAAAGTTATTTTTCAACCAAAAACAATTGAATTTTCAACTAATATTATGAATCTTTAAAAAAAAAGAATTTTCAATTAAATAATTCATCTTTCAACTAAGGAATTTAATTATCAACCTAAAAAGATAAATTAATAATTAATTTATGCACTATAATTTAAAAATATAACTAAAGTGGAATTTATCGCCTTATCATATTCAATTTGAAAAGTTCTTCTAAATCATTTGGGGAGTCCCCCAATTTCTGTCAACAACAAAAAATCATCATTTCAAATTGAAGATTTTTAAATATTGTGAACTTCTAAAGTGTAATTATTCTAAAAACTTTGAAAATCATTCTAATTGGAAACTTTCAAAATTAATAAATGCAAACTTGAAGCATTAAGAATTAACAAATTCCAAACTTCGTTCAAAAATTGAAGCATCACGTCTAATAAACTATCAATATGTACAAAGTGAATGCATCAATTCGAAGATTATTATTATTTATTATTAATGAGATAAGTGTTTTAATGAGAAAGGATTTCACAATTAAGCAAACACAATTTGAAATTAAAAGTGAAATGCAAAAATTCGAATTTCGAGCCACGCATGCGCATGTGCACGCTGGGAGATCTGACAACACTGCATTTTTGACAAAAAAAGAAGGAAATGAACGTGGCAATCGCGCACGACAGTGACCGCGACCGGTTGACAGAAGCAGACGGAAGCTCGGTGATCTGCTCCTATCCGCGCGATTATGAATCGTGTCTTTTTTCCTTGTCAGTACACCGTGTAATTTTTTAACAGAATCTAGAGAAGATTCACGGGTGGGCCGGTTTTTGCTCGTTTTTTCGAGCAATTCGAGTGGGAGAAAGCTAACGGTCAGTGTGTTGTGCTGTGGGGAAAGGGATGAGGAGCGGGCGCGAAGGAATTATTACTCGGATGGTGATTTGAAAGCAGAAATGTTGAAGTTTGGTAGCAAGAGCGATGTTACAGTGGTGCATCGCGCTACTATTCGCCTCCTGGACGATGCTGAGATAATCCACTGCGATTTCCAGGTAAGAAATGCTCGATTTTCCCGAGGTCGGTAACTGACAAGTGACAGCTGACAGGTCGTGTCCAACCTTGTCCTTCTACATTTTCCCCAAATTTCTTTAAATTTTAATTTTTGTATTCAGGACAATTTATGTGGGAGAGCTAGATTTTAATTTAAGTATAGAACATGTGGAGTGTAAACCCTGGACAGCTAGATTCTCTGTCAAGAGCAAGAGAAGTGCCCTCGAATTCTCGAGTATTACCTGTTTACCTAACCTATTTGCTTGAGGGTTGGGGCAAAGTTATTGTCAAATGTGCGAAACGTTTCTTTTTCAACGATTTTAGTATTTTTATGACAGCAGGTCGATATACTTTTACACGTGGATGTGACAGCGATTCTAGCCTACCTGTAGTTCTTTCGATCTTTTTAAATGCATTATGCATTTACATTCCAGCGGCAGGTCTCAATTGCGCGAATCTAGGAACGAATTCTTGAGAATCTCTTCAAGTTTCTAAATTCCGTAAATTTTTTAAAGCGTACTGTGAAAGAATTGGTGTAAAATACATTCCGTTGCTCTATAAATTGTTTACGTTGATAAATCAGTGAAGTTTCACATTTTTTTGTAAATTTTTATGATTTATGCAAGCATTTCTTTTAAAACTTTGTCCAGTTACGACTTTTTTGTATAGTATTATGATCGTTTAAAAAAAAATCGAGAATTTATTATAGTCGTTCTTTTTTTTCTTCAACGCTCCTTCTGTAAATTAATTTATGTTGTGTCCTTAATATTATATATCATGTAATTTTCATTGATTTCTTGTGCTGTGTTTGCTTTCAAATTTAATTGCTTTTCAATTTAGTTTCACCTTGATTTTATCTTTTGGAGGTCATTATTATTTTATTATTATTCATTTACGCGAAATATTAAATAAAATAAAATTTGAACTTAATTTTTGAAACAATAAAAAGGTTGCTGGAGGCCGGGGATTTTCAGAAAGTCAGGCGGGGAATTTAAAACTGACCAGAGAATGAAGTTAATTTAAACTTAATTTTATTGACAATTCAACAATTTAGTCAAAAAGTCAGTATTTTTTTAATGAAAATTCGCCTTTGGGTTAAAAATTAATGTTTTTTTTTTGTAAAAAATTAATGTCCGTGGTTGAAAATTTATCTTTTTGGTTGAACATTAATTTTTTTAGTTAGATGACATCTTTGCTGTTTTTTCGAAAGATATCGTTTTTAATTGACCCAAGTATTCTAAGTTCTTCACACTTATTCATTTCTTCGGTTGAAAATTAGTTTCTTAACATTTTTAATTAATTTTTTTAACTTAAAATTTAACTGTTCCATTTTTTGTCGAACACTTTTCTTTTTTTGATGGCAAATTTAATCTCCTTAGTAGAAAATTCGTCTTGATTGACGATTCAACTGTTTTGATTTAATTTTTTTTTTCTGTTGAATTCAGTAATTTTTGGTTCAAAATAAAAATCTTGTTCGGTTGACAATGCATCTACTTAGTTAAAAGTAGAACTACTTTGTAAAAAATTTATTTTTTTGGTTAATATTTGAAAATTCTTTTTTTTTAATTGAACTATTTTGTTGAATTTTTTTTGTATTGATAATTCATCATTTTAGTTAAAAACTCTTTTTTAATTTAACTATTTTGCTGAAAATAATATTTTTTGTTTGAAAATTAATTTCTTTGGTTAAGCATTTACTTATAAGGTTAAAAATTCCTCCAAAAATTTTAATATTCGCTTGATTAATATAATAATATTAATTTTTCAACTGAAAATTGAACTATTACGTTTTGTATCAAAAATTAAATTTATTATAGAAATTTAATCTTCTAGGTTAAAAGTTCATCTGCTTGGTTGAAATTTTAAATATTTCGTTAAAAATTTGTTTTTTTAGTTAAAAATTAATTTTTTCACTGAAAATCTATCTATTTTAGGTGAAGAATGAATTGTTTTGTTGAAAATTTTTGATTGAAAATATCTTTTTGGGTTGAAAATTCAATTATTTTGGTAGAAAATTAGTATTTTGGGTTGAAAATTCAACTTTTTTGTTAAAAATTCATGTTTTGTGGTTGAAGACTTTTGCAGGAAATTCATCTTTTGGACTTGAAAATTCAACATTTTGGATGAGATTTTTTTTCTTTATTGGCTGAAAATTTTTTTTGGTTGGAAATTAAACCTTTTTTTTTTAATTCCTCTTTGATTTGAGAATTCGTATTTTTTGTTTAATTCAACTGTTTCACACTTTCTGTTGAGAATACATTTTTTTTATCGAAAATTCATCACTTTGGTTGAAGGGTCAGGGAAAAGTCAGGAAATTTCGAAATTGGGATTTTGTAGTAACCCTGAATAATTAAACAGAGTTTAATTGTACTTTGAGTTAATTGCTTTCGATATTTGTTTTATATAAATAGTAATCTCTCGGTAGTAATAAACGAATTAAAAAAATAATTTCTTATAACTTTTATTTCCTTTATCAATGTTTTTACTTTGAAGAAAAAGTAGAGTGTAATGTATGTGGTCGTAAATAATATATGTGGGTGGTAGAACATTAGTGTGCTTCAAATTCATTTGGAATTCATGAGATTCACAAGGAATTATTGACCTTATATCCGTGAGCTTCTCTCCTTAAAATAGGTTTTTATTACAGTATTCAGTTTATCTGGAACATTATTATTAGTCTTAGAACTACCTTATACTTTTGAAACTTTTTACAATCCCAGAGAGAATTTCAAAGTATGTTACTAGAATGTTTAAATATTATTATATTTGTCATGACATATTAGGTATATAAGAATTATGAACACTAAATCTTTGTTTAATTTTTTTTTAAATAATAAACTATCGACTCCATTTACATTAGGAACAAGAAGCTTCACTCTGATTCTTTCTAATGAGATTATTCTAAAGATTGGGGTCGCGGCATTCTTGAAAAGTATGCTTGAATTTTAAGAAATTGAGAATAAATATTAGAAGTATGAACCCTTATAGAAACTTTTTAATTTCTTATTAAGAAATTTAATCAGCTTTTTGTTTTAATACTAAAATTAATTTACATTTTTTCAAGCTATTTTTTAATTAAAAGAACAGGATTATATTTCACTATTCTCATTCCATATACGAGAATTGAAAAAAATTCTGATCCTCGAGTTAATTAGAATTCTGAAGATCAAAGCATAATTTCATTAATTGCTGTTCGTCGTGTATAATTCTAGGGATAATTATAACTTCAGAACAGCAAATTGATGAAAGGACAGCAATTTTCAAACACTCCCATTCACAAGAAATTATTAGAAATGCAATAAAAGTATCAAATATGTAGGTCAAAAACTGCAGCACACCAAGAATAAAATTACATGTTCATGAATAATAAGTCTTCAGTGAAGCAGTAAGAACGCAAGCCATTTTTCTCTGTAATTTGGTCTCGTGAAACTCCTCTTTTTTTATTTATTTTCTGACACTGCGGTTTTTTATTTTGAGAATATTTGTCCTACCTTTCTGCATTTTTAGAAATAGTTACTTTGATTACAGATTTGAATTTCACTGGAAATTAAAATTAATAATGCGAGTCATTAGTTGTATTCTTACTTACATTTAATGTGGATTTACATTTTTTCTAAATTATTTGTAAAAATTAGTACAAAGTGAATTTAAAAAATATTTTTTGTTTGTTTTAGCCGCAAGATAAAGGAAGACATATTCTCGAATATGTTTGTAAGCAACTCAATATTTTGGAAACGGACTATTTTGGACTTCGGTATGTGGATCATTGCAGACAAAGGGTGAGTTTTACCATTTAAGAAATTCCCGTTATTTTGGAAAATTGTAAAATTTCGTGAAATTTGTGTTCTATCTCGGGGTATTGAGATTTTAAGAAATTCCAGGGTTGCTACAGGTTTGCGAATTCTGGAAAGTCAGGAAATATCAGGGAAAACCTGAAAGAGTCAGGGAATTTTTGATAAACTGAAGTTGAAGATAATTTGATTATATTGTTGCAAATTGAATAATTTTTTTTTGCAAATCAGCCTTTTTCGTTTAAAAGTTATCTTTTTGGCTTAAAATATCAACTATTTTAGTAAAAAGTTAAATTTAACTATTTGATTGAAAATTAATTCGTCTTTATGGTTTAAAAATTAATTTCTAATCTCAGAAATTTAATCTTGAAAGTGGAACTACTTTGTTAGAAATTTCTTTTTTTGGTTGATGCTTCATCATTTTAGTTGAAAAACCTTTTTTTTTAATTTAACTATTTCGTTGAAATTCCTTTTTTTTTATTTTTGAAAATTAATTTTTTATCTGAAAATTTAACTATATAATCTTTTGTTGAAAATTTATGTATTTGGATAAAATTTAATCTTTTTTGGTAGAACATTTAGCTTCTTGATTGCAAATTTATTTCTTTGGTCGAAAATTGAACTATTTGGTTAAAAATTATTTTCTTTTTTGGTTCCAAATTCATCATTTCAGTTGAAATTTTGATTGTTTGTTAAAAGTTTAACTATTTTCTTTGAAATTTATTTATTTTGTTAAAAAATCATTTCTTTGGTTGAAGATTTAATAACTTTTTTGAAAATTCTTATTTTTTAAAATTAATTTTTTAACTGAAAATATAACTTCAATTTTTTGTTGAAAATCAATCTTTTTTGTTAAAAATTCAACTATTAGGTTAAAAAGTCATGTATTTTGATCAAAATTCATGTTTTTTAGTAGAAAAATAATCTTCTTGGCTGAAAATTTATTTTTTTGTTTGAAAATTGAACTCTTTTATTGAAAATTCGTTTCATTTTATTAAAAATTAATTTTTTTAACTGAAAATGTAACTATTCAGTTTTTGGTTGAAAATTCATTTTTTTCGTAGAAATTTTACTATTTTTTGGAAAATATAACTATTCCATTTTCGATTAGAAATACATCTCTCTTAATCTCTCTTAATCTTTTTGGTCGAAAATTGAACTATTTGGTTAAAGATTCATTTTTTGGTTGAAGATTCATCATTTTAGTTGAAAATTTATTCCTTTGGTAAAGGTTGAACTATTTTGTTGAAAATTCATGTATTTTGTTAAAAATTATTCTTTTGTGGTAGAAAATTCATTTCTTTGGTTCCAAATTGAACTATTCCATTTTTGTTTGAAAATGTATCTTTTTTGGTCGACAATTCGCCTTTTTTGGTAGAAATTCAATCTCCTAGGTGTAAGGTTGTTTTTGTACCTAAAAGAAAAATGTATAGGGGTCAGGGAAAAAGTTTTGTAGCAACCCTGAATTCGAATATATGTAGATGCGTCGAAAGATTTGAAATAACGTTGGTCATAAATCGGCATATCAGGATGTTAAAATGGAAAAGTGGATAAGTGAAAGAAATTTATTGCTTTTAAAATTGGAAGAAAAGTCTGGTGCCCACAATAGCGTGGTCGTTACCAATTATTCCTCATGTACCTACTGTTTAACTCTTGAAAATTTCGCACGAGCGTGCACTCAAGCTACTGAAAAGTGGTTTTACTTTCTTTTTTAGTTTGAATAAAATCTCTCGTATATTATCCTCACAAAGCCATATCGATTTTATGCACTTGAAAAAGTCATATATATTAAACAGCCTGTGAAATAACTTTACTCTTTCAGATTTGCGTCGCTTTGACGTCTACTTTCTAGCTGACTTAATGAAAATGAAGCATTTAATTTTTGTATAGGAAAAAGTAAAAACTTCTAAAAAAAGAAGTTAAAACAAACTTTAATTTAAAAAGTTTGAAGAAATATTTTTAGCCTCGAGTTTATTACAATCCATTTAATCATAGACGAGTCGAAAAACTTTATAGCTCTAAAAAGTTTACTTAAAAAATAGAATGAATAAATTACCTATCGATTTATTCTTTTTTAAAGCAATTTCACCTTGAAACTAGAAATAGATACAGTAATTTCTTGACAATTAAAAAAAAATGAATTCCTGTCAGACTTTTAATAAAACTAGTAAGTACTGAAAGGAATTGATAGGCACTTCTGTAATAATCAGACCGTTCATCAAACCAATTTCGCGTGTACGACTTACGTAATCTTTCTTCGCAAGACGCTCATTTATTTTGCGTTTTTTTCTGTTTTTTCACAAGTGCTTATTATCTTCAGAATTTTGTCCTGTTTCTTAATTAGATAGTTCCTAAAAATACTAGAGACGATAACACAGAACTTCCGTTTCCTCTTCTGAATTAAATAATCAAAACAGAAATTAATCTATTGTATTTTTTGTTTTGTTCCAGCATTGGCTGGATTTAGCGAAAACTGCAATAAAGCAAGTTAAAGGTAAGTAAATTACTGTGACTTAGCAAATTTGAAGCCGATGAATCTTCAGTGATGATGTCAGAAAATTACTCGCAGCATTTTGCTGAAAGCAGATTTTTTCTCTGTGTTTATCAAGGATACGTGATGCAGTGATATCATTTTTATTAAAAGATTCGAGTTTTCATTTGCTTCGGATACTTAATAATAGACGTGCATCAACCATTGTTGCCTTTTGAAGTGAACAGAATAATCAGTAAAAAGTTACAAATATTGAGTCTACTTAGAAAAAAATAAAAAAATGTATTCGGTGTAAAAATGCAATATTTTGTCAAATATATCTAGTAGCAAAATAGGATCTTATTAACTTTGAATACTAGAAATTAAAACTACGAATTTGAGAATTCAAAATAAGATAGGGATTGAAAGTAGGTAGTTTAAATACTGCACTGCCTGGATTGAAATTTGATCTATCTCCGTTAGGAGAGTGAATTACCAAAGCTAAGGATTTCATAGGTCCATAAAGTTATTTCCACACCTCCAGATTCTCATTTTGCGGTTTTATGGATTTAGAAACAATCTTTACTTCGACAATAACCTTTTAATTAACCTCTAAATCTAAAATTGAATTTATCCCTTTAATTAAATGAAAAAGGCATAAATTCATTTTTGAAATCTTAATTTAAACAACTTTCGGGAAATTAAATTTTTGAAAGGTATTTTTGTATCGCTTAAAATTATTATTGGTGATTGTTCAAATTTATGGTATTTACCGCTACCAAAAGCTACATATTAGTTAGGGAATTTCTATAAGAGGCACTTTAAATAACTTTTAAGGATACAAATTTAAAATTCTTAAATTTTAATTTGAATTTATTTTATTCCGTTTATAAAAGATTATATGCTAAAAATGTGACAAGATTTAGATTCTGGTATTTGAAAATTAATGTTCAGGGAAAATAAAAAATTGGTCAGCCAAAAATTAGGGCATTTTTAAAATGAAGTTTTGCGTCCACCCTGATATAACATTCTTGTTAGTAATTTATTTGCCTTGTATTTTTGTTTCAGTTACTTTTTTGTTTGCATATGCTTTTTCCTGACGATTATATTTTTAGTAAAAAAATTTATTACTTGGTTGAAAATTCAGCGAGTTTGTTTAAAAAAATCATCCTTTTTGGTTGAAAATTCAACTGGTTTGTAGAAATTTAATTTGTTTTATACAAGTGCAACTGGTTGACAATTAATCTTCTTTGGTTGAGGACTATTACCTTTTTCGTTGAAAATTAATCTTTTTTAGTGGAAAATTTAACTATTTGGTTGAAGATTGAAACACTTTGTTTAAAAATGATTTTTTCTTTGTTGAAGATTCATCATTTTAGTTAAAAATACACCTCTTTAGTTGAAAATTGTTTTTTTTTTGTCTGAAAATTATATTTTAACTGAAGTTTTATCTAATCTCATTACTTGAAAGTTGAGCTGATCTTTTTTAGTTGAAAATTTCGTATTTTTTGGGTAAAAAAACGAACATTCTTAGTTATTATTACCTTATTAGTTATTATTATATTCTGGTTAATATTCATTGTAGAATATTCATATTTTCTGGTTAAAAATTCAACTGTTTTACTGAAAATTCGCCTTTTGGCTTGAAAGTTCAATCATTTTGATGACATTTTTTTTTTTTACTGACAAGTATTTGTTAGACATGTCATTTTTTGTTTAGAATTCATCTTTGTTGGTTGGAAATTCAACTATTTGGCCAAAAACTGAATATCTGTTGAAATTTATTTTTTTGTTCTTATTAAAATATCAAATATTACATTTTTCGTTGAGAATGCAACTTTTCGGGTTGAAATTCGACTTGTTTTTTAATTCGTTTTTTTGCTTCAAAATTCAACTACTTAGAGGAAAATGTAACTGTTTTTGGTTGAAGTTGAATCTTGTTTTATTGGAAATTCGAGCCATTGGTTGAAAATTCATCTTTATAGGTTGAAATTCAACTATTTGGTTAAAAGCTCAACTATTTTGTTGAAATTTCGTCTCTTTTGTTTCAAAGTTCAACTATTTGGTTGTAATTGCAACTTTCTGGTTAAAAATTAGTTCTTTATTGTCTAAAATTCATCTTCCTTGATTGAAAATTAACTTTTTTGTTGAATATTCATCTTTCTGGATTGTAAATGCAACTCTTTTTGGTTGAAGTTAAATTTTTTTTTTAATTCGAATATTTGGTTGAAAATTCGCCTTCTTAGGTAAATAATTCAAATATTTGGTTGAAAACTCTACTATTTTGTTGAAAATTGATGTATTGTGTTAAAAGGTCAACATTTTGGTCAAAAATTCAACTGTTTTGTTAAACATTCTTCTATTTAGACAAAAAATTCGTCCTTTTGGATTGAAAATTCAACTGTCTTCTAGAAATTCAGCTACTCGGTTAAAAATGGAATATTCTGTTGAAATTTCTTTTTTTGTTCTTGTTAAAATATCAAATATTACATTTTTCGTTGAGAATGCCACTTTTCGGGTTGAAAATTCGACTTTTTTTTAATTCGTCTTTGGGCTTAAAAATTCAACTACTTAGAGGAGAATGTAACTGTTTTTGGTTGAAGTTGAATCTTTTTTTTATTAAAAATTCGAGCACTTGGTTGAAAATTCATCTTTATAGGTTGAACATTCAACTATTTGGTTAAAAGCTCACCTATTTTGTTGAAATTTCGTCTCTTTTGTTTCAAAGTTCAACTATTTGGTTTTAATTGCAACTTTTTGGTTAAAAATTAGTTCTTTATTTTCTAAAATTCATCTTCCTTGTTTGAAAATTAACTTTTTTGTTGAATATTCATATTTCTGGATTGTAAATGCAACTTTTTTTTTTGAAGTTTAATTTTTTGTTTAATTCGAATATTTGGTTGAAAATTCGCCTTCTTAGGTAGAAAATTCAAATATTTGGTTAAAAACTCTAATGTTTTGTTGAAAATTGATGTATTGTGTGAAAAGGTCAACATTTTGGTCAAAAATTCAACTGTTTTGTTAAACATTCTTCTATTTAGACAAAAAATTCGTCCTTTTGGATTGAAAATTCAACTGTCTTCTAGAAATTCAGCTACTCGGTTAAAAATGGAATATTCTGTTGAAATTTCTTTTTTTGTTCTTGTTAAAATATCAAATATTACATTTTTCGTTGAGAATGCCACTTTTCGGGTTGAAAATTCGACTTTTTTTTAATTCGTCTTTGGGCTTAAAAATTCAACTACTTAGAGGAGAATGTAACTGTTTTTGGTTGAAGTTGAATCTTTTTTTTATTAAAAATTCGAGCACTTGGTTGAAAATTCATCTTTGTAGGTTGAACATTCAACTATTTGGTTAAAAGCTCACCTATTTTGTTG
>CAKNYM010051461.1:237165-251664 GCA_932195095.1 Andricus curvator
ATTCGCCTTCTTAGGTAGAAAATTCAAATATTTGGTTAAAAACTCTACTGCTTTGTTGAAAATTGATGTATTGTGTTAAAAGATCATTATTTTGGTCAAAAATTCAACTGTTTTGTTAAACATTCTTCTATTTGGACAAATAATTCATCCTCTTGGATTGAAAATTCAACTGTTTTCTAGACATTCAATCAGTTGGTTGGAAATGTAACTGTTTTTGGTTGAAGTTTAATCTTTTTGTTTGAAAAATCGTGCGTTTGGTTAAATATTCATCTTTGTAGATGGAAAATTCAAGAGTTTGGTTCAAAAGTCAACTATTTTGTTGAAAATTCAATTATTTTGTGGAAAATTGAAATATTTGGTTAAAAAGTCATTTTTTTGTCGAAAATACAACTGTTTTGTTAAAAATTCGTCTTTTCGGATTAAGAATTCGTATTTTATTGTAGAAAAATTATCTTATTTGATTGAAATAAATCAATAAATTTGACATTTTTAAAATTCAATCTGAAATTTTTTTATTTCGTTTATAAAAAATGATATGCTAAAAATGTTACATTATAAAAATTCCAATCTTAGAATATTAATGGTCAGGGCAAATGAAAAATTGGTTCGGGAAAAATCAGGGAATTTTGAAAATGAAGTTTAGCGGCCTCCCTGATTATATAAAATATTCTTACATTTTTTCATCTTTGAGCGATCTAAATATTTTTATTAAATACTTATTAAAAAGTCGTAAAATGTCTTTTAAAGGAAAAGAAATATTTTTATTTGCTGATAATAAAACCTCTAAATGACGCTAAAGTGGGGAATTTTTTTACAGAACTTGAGGGAAAAGAGAATAAAATATTATCCAATAAAAGCTAAATGCCTATAATAAAAGAATCGCGCCATCACAGTCGTTATCAAGGTTTTAAGTCGATGTTTACAGCGATCCGCTACCTCCCTAGTTCCACACCTAATTACTCGGGTCGAAGTTGCATAAAAGTTTCAGGGTGAAGAACGACCCTACGTACATTTCCCCCTACCCCCCTTTCTCTAACAATCTGTCAACTTGACCACTATAATATTTAAATGCCTATTTTCTGCATGCCGATATTAACATTGTCAAGACTATAGAGTTTTAAGCAATGCTATCCTAGACAAATAATAAATTTCAATAAATTTCTCCGGAAAATGATTAATTACCTGTAACAATACTATAATAATACGTGTTTGACATCTTATAAAAATGTCTTCAACATGAAGTTGTTTCCTTGCATCTAAATGCTTTATTGTTGATTTTCAAGTGTTTCATTTTGCGCTTTAGATTAAAATGATTAAATTTTAATAATCCTGATGCATAATTTTAAAATAATTATGATTAACGGGTAAGTTTCAAAATCCTAATTTAAGAATACTTCAATTTTCAAATGAAGTTTGGGATTGTTTAGTTTTTAATGCTTCAAGTTTGAATTCATTAATTTCGAAATTTTCTAATTAGAAAGGATTTAATTTTCAAAGTGTTTAGAGTAATTAAAATTTAAAGGTTCACAATATTTCAAAATTTTAATTTTATAAGGGTGAAAATGACAGTGATTTTTGTTCTTGACAGAAATCACATTTTTTAGTAAAAAAAAATCTATCCAATCACTTTGAATGTCACTTGATACTATATGATATGATACATTGAAACTGAAGCTTTTTACTTCAGAAGCCTAAATTAAAAAGTATTTGGTTTGAAATTTCTTAATTTTTCGAAGTTTCCATTTTCAAATTTCACAATCTTGGAGTTTCAAATTCAAAAATTAAAAATTTCAGGAAAATTTCACTATTCTATCTTTCAAAATTTCATAATGAAAGCCTTGATAGTCAGTTTTAAATTTAATAATATTAGATTTAGGTATTCTATATTCTTTGGCTTCAATTTTACTCATTTTTAAATTTCAATATTATCAATAATTGTTTGTTTTCAATTTGAAACGTATAAAATCGTCTTTTTTTTAATTCTTCAAAATCGTAAAATATCAAATTGAAAGACTTGATAAGAGATGGTCGTAAGTCAGGGAATTTTATTGGTCAGGGAAAGTCAGGGATTTTTAACAAAATATTGGAAAAGTCTGGAAATTTCTATAAAATGCACTTTAAATGACTGCAAAGAATAAAAAGTTTTAATTTTAATTTGAAATTGTTTTATCCCGTTTATAAAATATTCTATGTTAAAAATGATACACAATTAAGATTCTGGTCTTTGAATATTAATGCTTAGGGAAAATGAAAAATTGGTCAGGGAATAATTAGGAAATTTAAAAAATGAAGTTTTGCGGCCACTCTGAAATAATATAATATTATTTGTAGTTTATTATATTAATTATTATATTTTGTAGTTAAAATATTTTATTATTTAGTTGAAAATTCAACAATATTGTTAAAAATTGAACTGTTTGGTTGAAAATTCAACTAATTGAGTAACAGTTGAACAACTCTTTGTTAAAAATTTATTTTTTGGTTCAAGCTTTATCTCTTTGGTTTAAAATTTAACAAGTTTGTTGAAAATTTGTTTTTTTGTTGTTTAAAATTAATTTTTTCAACTGAAAATGTAACTTTTCCATTTTTTGCTAAAAATTCCTTTCTTTCTGGTAAAAAATGCAATTTTTTGGTCTTTTTGATTGGAAAATTCATCATTTTAGTTGAAAATGCATACCTTTGGTTGAGAATTTGACTAGTTTGTTTAAAATTATTTTTCTTATTGAAAATAATTTTTTTACATTCTCATTCTAATGAGAAGGTATTGGTTTTATGTAAAATTTGACATAGTCGGTTTTCATCAAATGTCCACGTTTTGAGACCTCCTGAGTCAGAAAAAACGATTTTTACGAAGGTGTCTGTCTGTCTGTAGTCTGTCTGTCTGTCTGTAGCCACGATAACTTTCGAAAAAATGATCAGATTTGATTGAGCTTTGTCACACTTTTTTATGGCCGAAAAATAGAGAACGAGTTCGTTAACCAGCTATTTTGGATGAAAATCCAAAAAGTGAGCACATTTTGAAAATTTTTGAGACCACTTTTTTGGAAGATTTGAAAATTCTATGTACGGTTATTAGTAGTACGTAAAATGACGAACAAAATATTCTTATGACTTTTCGTGATAAAAAAAAATTACTGGAGTTATAGCATTTTCAAAATTCCAAAAAACAAACGAAAATGAACATTTTAAGCCGAAAAACGCACGATATGAAAAAAAGTCAAGAGGAGAAAAACGTTGATTCCTGAACACCCTATAATATTTTCATGACAACTTTTTGAATTTTTCGAAAAATAAAAAATTCAAATTTTGATCGCACAAAAAATTAATGAAAAATCAAAAAAGCCATTTTGCTGTAAAACTATGCAAGATACCAGAAAAGATCATCTCACCAAAATTGTGCACCTAAAAAAGATCTACAAATTTCTTATCATTCACTTTTTGATATGACGCGTAGTTTTTGTTTTATTCGTAAAAAACAGCATTGAAAATAGAAAAATCAAATTTTCAGACGAATATTACCAGCTACGAAAAAATGACCGAAACAAAATTTGTTCATCCATGGAAGAGGTACAAATTTATTGTGACTCATGTTTCGATAGGATGCGTGGTTTTTGTTTTATTCGTGAAAATAACATTGACAGTAAAAAAAATCAAAGTTTTGAAAAAACAATGCAAGGTACGAAAACATATAAATGAACAAAAATTGTGCATTCAAAAAAGACTTACACACCCGTAATCAATTTTTGTGGTAAGAATATATTCAAAATGAAAAAATTAACTTTTTTGATAAACGGCACAAGCTAAAATAAAATGTTAACTAATAAAATTTGTCGCCTCAATTATATCATTACTTTTCATTTGAAATCAAATACAAATTTAGTAATTTGTATATGAAGAACATATAACACGAAGCACAAAGTGCGCGCTCAGTGTATTTACCAAATCGCACGCCGTAAGTGCGCTCCAACTTTTTTGTTTCTATCATACGGTTCAAATGATTTTCAAATCAAATATCGAGCGCGAAGCGCGAGTGTCCGGATGAGAATGTGTTCCTTAAGGTCGATAGAACCTTCAGTAAATAAAGTTCCTTTTCAGTCTAAAAGAAAAACAAATTTAACAATCACTTAATATGTAGAGGTTTTGATAATTTTATAATATTTGCAAACAAACTTTTTCTTTTCATCGAAGTCGAACACGAAGTTCAAAAATCTAGAGGAGCCTAGCGTAAAGCGCGATGCAAATACGCCCGAGCGCGTAGCGCGAGGTGAATACATAATCGAGCGCGAAGCGCGAGATCCAACAGTCGCGCGCCCTAGGCGCGCTCAAACTTGCGAGCGAAGCGAGCCGCGCGCGAAGCGCGCCACGAGAATGTGCCCGCGAAGCGGGCAGATTTTTTTTAATTCAGCTTTTCCATTTTTGATTCAAAATTGATCTTTTTTGGTTGAAATATCCACTAATCCATTTTTTTTGAGATAATATGATCTCTTTTTATCGAAAATTCAATTGTTTTGTTGAAGATTTGTCTATTTGGACAGAAAATTTGTCCTTTTTAAAAAATTCATCTTTGTTCAAAATTCAACTGGCTTCTAAAAAATTCGATTATTTGGTTGAAAATGCAACTGTTTTTGGTAGAAGATTAATCTTTTGTGTTTGAAAATTCGACAACTGCGTTAAAAATTCAACAATTTGGTTAAAAAGTCATGCTTTTGGTAAAAAAATCGTCCTTTTACATTGAAAATGTATCCTTTATGGTAGAAAAGTCATCTTTATTTGTTGAAATAAATTTAAAATTTTTAAATTTTCATCTGAAATTATTTTATTTCGTTTATAAAAGATTCAATGTTAAAAATGTTACAAGATCAAAATTCTGGTCTTTGTGTATTAATGGTTAGTGAAAATCAAACATTGGCCTGGGCAAATTGAAGGAATCTTGAAAATGAAGTTTTTCGGCCACCCTGTGATAGTTGCACACTTTTCAGTTTCAACTAGATATTGAAAATTGAATTATTTTTTATTTGAAAATATTAATATAGATATTAATGTTGTTCGATTTTTGAAAATGAATATTTTAAAATAAAAAAATATTTGATTGGAAAATATCAAGAATGAATAATAATTCTAAATGAAGTGTTAAAAATTAAACGATTTGAAATTAAAAAATTAACAATTGTGTTGTTAAAATTCAAAATCGATCAAAGTAAAAACATCTATAATTGATACCTCAGTAATTGAATAATTTTTAAAATTTTAAATGGTTAAAATTTAAGAGTGTTGAGTTTTCATGATGAACGCTAAATTTTTAATTTTTCCCTTTCATTTGTTTTAATTTTGTAATTAAAATTGAAATATTTGGATTTTGAAAAGTGTAATAACCAATTTCCAAATTTTTAATTTTTGAACGATTTTAATTTATTTACAATAAATGAAATTTTGAAGTGTTGGAGTATACAAATGTTTTAATATCACAATTCTTGGTAACTACAATTTCTTTCGCTTTTAAATGAAGTTGGGATTCGTGTCTTTGCAACGTTCCGCAGTAAATTTTCTTCATTTTTAATGTTTCCCATTTCAATTTTTTTCATTTTGAACGCTGAAAATGATAGTGAATTTATTTTTTAATCTTAGAAAAATTGATCTTATAAATTGTAATGTTAAGTTATAATTTTTGTCTGTATTCACGATTTTATATTCTAGAATTTCAGAAGCTTTGAATTTGAAACATTCAATTTAGTTTTTAATTTTAAATTGTCAAAGTTTAATCGCTTCGAATTGAAAATTATTTGATTTCAAAAGGCTTCAATTTTTAATTGTTCAATTTTGAACGCTTTTAATTAGAATTGATACATATTCAACTCCTTTCTAATGAAACTGTCCAATTTTTTAAAATCTTTAGTCTGAAATTTTTCAATTTTGAAAGCTTCTGATTTAAAATTGTGCAATTTCAAGTGATACATGTTCAATTCCTTTTTATGCCATTCGAAATATTCGAATATTGTCCCTAATTCAAAACTTTACCTAATCTAAAATTATTTGATTTTGAACGTTTTCAATTCAAAACTATTAAGTATTGTTTCAAAACATTTTTAAACTTAATATTTACAAGTTTTTTTGATAATGGATTTTTAAATTGTTTATATTTTTAATGTCAGGAAATGAAAATTTAAAAAAATGAATGCACGCTTCGTGCTCGTGCATTTACTGCTATTATAAATAAAGTAAAAAACTGAGTGATGTAAAATTTAAAATTTTAATTTATGGATTCTAATCTTTAACTTTGCCAATTTTTGCCCTATTTCTTACAATCGTTCACTAGATTTATCTTTTTCATGAAAGGACTTCCAGTTTGAATTTTAGTGAGTGAATTATTGGGCATATTACCAATAAAATATATGTATTACATAAAAGCTCTAGCATTGCCAAATTTCCGAGTTGTCCTCGACTTTATTTCATGTTCATGCATCTTCAGAAAATACAAAATCAAGTAGTGTGAAGAATTTAAAGTAAGATAAAAAATAAAATTGTATTTAATGTTTTGTGTTTTTTTGTGATTTTTTTTAACTTTCTAAAACTGCTTGTCATTTTAAATTCGAGACAGAAAGGAAAGAATACATAAAAATGCAAGTGAGGTGAGCGCCCGAAGGTAAAAAGGTTTAAATTTACATTGATTAAAAGTATAAGGAAAGAGTTTCGTTGTCAGGACGTTAAAATATTTAAAAGTGAGTTGCCCTTAAAGTGCGACTAGTAAAATTCTAACATCGTTAAATCACACCTAAAGATTAAAAAAAAATTTAAACGTTAATTAAATTTTACTCATTTAAGTTTTAATAAACTGAACTTTTAATTATTTCTAGAAATTTTGATTGAAAATCAATTAATTAAAAATCTAAATATAAATAAGATTGATTTATTCGTTTTGAAATTATTTGAATGAGTTTTAAAAGTATGTATTAAAGAGATGGAATATTCTGTATCTAATTTTTTATTTTCTTGCAGATATGGACTCGATTCTCTTTAGTTTTCGAGTGAAATTTTATCCACCGGATCCACTGAGATTGAAAGAGGAGATCACTCGGTATCAGATTTACCAGCAGTTAAAAAGGGACCTTCTACATGGACGTCTGTACTGTAGTCCAGGTGAAGCTTCGTTGCTCGCAGCCTGTATCGTTCAAAGTAAGTTTCTTGATCGTAAATCCCTAGTTGACTCAAATATGCAAATCCATGCGCATAATTCACCAAAACATACTACCAAATTACTAGAATCCCTAACAGAAGGTACCACGTTAATGAAAAGCTTCAAAAAGTAAATTAATTACAGGGATCAAAGTCCGTCCCCTTTTTTTTACCTAATCCACTTTTTTCCCTTAAATTTGAAAAAAAACCTAAAATCGAGAATTTTGACTCAATTTTCTCCTTTTACCGCTTTCATTATTAGGTTTTGATTCAGTTTTAAAAATAGTAACCAGAAATTCAAGGAATTAGAAAACAAGAGGCTTTGAAAAAGATTCTTTTTGAATTTTTAATGATACCAATTTCAATTTTCCTAAATGATTTATTTGCTAATTTTGTAAATTTGAAGGACATCGATGACAGCGAAGAAATCCCTAAAGATTTGATCGAGAAACTAAACCCAAAAGATAAATCAATTCTGTAGTTGCAAATCAAAAACATCTTTATGGAGTTAACCGGCTTCACATACCATAATGTTCTAAAAACAGGGGAAATAAGAAGTTTTTTTCGAAAGTAACGGAATAAATTATTTTAAATAAATATAATGTAGGTATCAATAATAAATTTAAATTGAAAGGCCTGCAAATTATTGCTATTTTATGATATGAAAATACTGATATTCTACAAAGCAGTTGAATCTTCAACCCGAAAATGTGAATTTTCAACGCAAAAAGATGAATTTCCAACAAAATAGTTTAATTTTCAACCAAAAAGGATGGCTATCAGAATTGTTGAACTTTCAACAAAATAATTAATTTTTCAACCAAATAATACAATTTTTAAACAAAATAATAATTTTATAACCAGAAATTCAATAGTTGATATTTCAACAAAAAAATGTTTTAATTTTAAATAAAGAATAGTTTAGTTCAACCCAAAAAGATTAAATTTGTAACAAATAGATACATTTTCAACCAAAGAAATGAATTTTCAACTAAATTGTTGAATTTTCAATCAAAAAAGATTAAAATTAAAACAGTTGAATTCATCCAAAAAGAGACGAATTTTCAACCAGGAAGATTCATGTTTAACAAAGTAGTTCGACTTTTAACCAAGTAGTTAAATTTTCGACCAAAAAAAAAAAGATAAATTTTCAACAAAAATGTAATATTTCATATTTCACCCAAATAATGTTTTTATTTTAAGTCACAAACAGTTGAATTCAATAAAAAAAATGAATTTTCTACAAAGCAGTTGAATTTCCAACCCAAAAATATGAATTTTCAACAGAAAAGTTAATTTTCAACCAAATAGTTGAATTTTCTACCAAATTGTTAAACTATAAAGTCATAGAGGTAAATTTTTACAGAACAGTTTAATCTTCAACCCAAAAATGTGAATTTTCAACAGAATAGTTGATTTTCAACCAAATAGTTGAATTTTTTACCAAAATAGTTGCATTTTCAACCCAAAAAGATGAATTTCCACAAAACAGTTGAATTTGTAACCAAAAAGGATGACTTTATCAAAATTGTTCAACTTTCAACAAAATACTTAACTTTGCAACCGAATAATAATAAAAATTTTAACCCAAAAATAAATTTTCAACCAAAAAAGCAATAATTGATATTTCAACCAAAAAATATTTTTATTTTAAATTATAAACAGTTGAGTTCATTAAAAAAAAGACGAATTTTCAAGTAAATAGTTGAATTTCTAACAAAAACAGATTAATTTTTAACGAAACAGTTGCATTTTTAACCAAAAAGGATGAAATTTCTATCAAAAGAGATTGATTTTCAAACCAAAAAGACGTATTTTCAACAAGTTAGTTCAATTTTAAACGAAAAAAAGGTTTTTCAGTGAAGATAAAAAAAATCTCACGCCGATTGTTGAATTTCCAAACCCAAAAACGAGTATTCTACAAAAGAGTTGAACTATCAACCAAATAGTTGAATTTTTTTACGTAAAATAGTTGAATTTTCAACCAAAAAGGATGACTTTTTAACAAAATTGTTGAATATTCAACAAAATATTGATTAGAGGATAGCGGAAGACTGTGAAGCCCGCGATAAATATGTAAATAGGAATTTCGGTTCAGTTTTATTAGTTTTAAAGTATGTAATAAAATACGTAAAATGGCGTATACGAGCAAAGTATTTTATTTGTATTTGTAGAATAAAAATGGTTGAAATCGAAAATAATATGCAAAAAAGACGCGCTCATAAAGTATAATTAATTTGTAATTGATTGTTATATGGAATAGTTTTACAAGTTAACAAACTGCGTATTTAAAAAACTTTTATGTTCATAACTTTATTTCCGTGAATTATAATTTTTTAATTTCTGATTTTTTACACTATAGCCTTTTTTGCTACTACTAAAAAATCTGTTGAACATTTGAGAGCTTTCAACTATTGAAAATATATTAGAAAAAAATGTAAACGTCTAAGGAAACTTAAACAGAAAAATGTGGTTTTTCAAATAGTAATTTTTGTGTTTTTTCAAATTATTTCTTTCTAGCTTACTTAGAAAAATACTTTGAACATCCTAGGGATCTGTAATTAAAAAAATACACTAGAAACAAATTTTCATGAGAATAAGGAATCAAAATCTATCTACTGATAAACATGCATTTAAAAATAATCAAACATGAGCATTTTTCAATTCTGTTGTTTATCTATTTTTCAACTTTTGATCTTCTTGAATTTTTTTTCTGATGTATTTTTATCAGTAGAAAGTGCTCAAGTCTTCAATATTCAGGAGATAACTATATGATGTAAAAAGTTCTTAATAATAAATGAAATGCCTTTTTTTGAAAAAAAAAACTTTTTTTACCTATAATTGAACTACTGAATCGCTGTATCCCTGTAATTCATATTTCTCCTGGAACAGAACAAAAAGTATCATATCCTTTTTCGTTAATTTTTTTTTATGCAAAAATAAATTTATAATTCAGAATTGATAATCTCAAAAGATTCAAAATAAGAATTTACTTTTTCTTGCCATCCTGGGGTTTTATTTTTAAATTTTCAGGGAGTTAAAAAAAAATTTATCTAGATATTCTAGATTTATCATTAAAATTTTGAATAAATAAATATATTTGTAAGAAGGTCAAAAAGCCATGTTTAAATTATAAATTTCGTAGTGTTGACCCCTTTTCCGCATTTTCATATGAAAGTCCAGTGAAAATATGTATAGGTCGCTCTTTACGTGACCAAAAAGCAGATGAGTTGTTCCCTTCGAAGTTTAGAGTGTTCCAGCGTCTAACTTCTTTTGCAATTTTTCAAACTGTGAATCCCATTCAGAAAATCGCTTGGTTTAGTTTTGAAAAACTTCTTCCTTGATTATATACAATTAACAAGAACATTATGCTCTCTATGTGCGGACTAATTACCCTTTCTTTAGAAAAAAACTCTCTGCAGAAAATCTTATACGATTTGAAAACGTTGTATATGATTTACAGAAGTTTCTTTATTACAGCGAGAAAATTCCTGCAAATTAGCAGATTATTTTTCTGATTAACAAAATATGTCTCATCGCCTGTGTAATTATCCGATACCGTACTTTTAATATTATTTTAATACTTAAAAACATAAAAAATACATTTTCAAGGTATTTCCAGATGAACTATTCATTAAGTCGAAATAGATTCGACTATTTTGATTTAATTCGAATTTTCTATAAGATTCCATTTACCACGTTTTCTGGACATATTTGTCACATAAATGAATTAAATTATTTTATATCAAAATTTTAATTTTAAAGTTCAACAATATGAAAAATGTAACATTTATGTGCATGGTGAAACGGAGAAAAATTCAAGACTTATAATGTAAGATTTTATTTAATCAAGGCAGATGCATACAACAGTATTTCAATTTATATTTGACACGAGCACAATTAAGTAATTTTATTGTTAATTAACAGTCAAAATTGTTTTTTTACAGTAAATGAAAAAAATCACTTTTCTATATTTTCATTGCATTGTTTACGTTTAAATAATAGTTTTGAAAATCAAAACTTACCACAAACGGTTGATTTTTGCTAGTTCTATACAAAATTTGAGCTTCTCTTTATAACTTGATCTTGTAATATGACAAATTTTACTTCAAAAATTAACACTTTACAGGAAAAACCTTTTTTGGTTGAAAGTTCAACTACTTCCGTAGTTGAAAGTGGAACTACTTTGTTAAAAAATATATTTTTTAATTCTATGATTCATCATTTTAGTTAAAATATTTTTTTTTCATAATTTAACTATTTTGTTGATAATTTTTTGTTCTTGTGAATTAATTTTTCTAACTGAAAACTTAATATTCCATGTTTGCTTTAACATTTATCTTCTTCAGTTTAAAATTGATCTATTTGGTTAAAAATTTATATATTTTATTGAAAATTTGTATTTTGTAGTAGAATATTAATCTTCTTGGTGACTAATTAATCTTTTTGGTTGAAAATTTAACTATTAGGTTGAAAATTACTTTAAAAATTCAAAATTTGGTTGGCAGTTCATGTATTTGGTTAAAAATTAATCTTTTTTGGTAGAATACTAATCTTTTTGGTCGAAAATTCATTTCGTTAATTGAAAATAAGTTTTTAAAAATTAAAAATTAGTTTTTTAACTGAAAATTTAACTATTCCATTTTTTGTCGAAAATTTATCTTTTTTGATAGACATTACATCTTCTTTGTTGAAAATCCATCTGTTTGGTTGAAAATTTAATTATTTTGTTGACAATTCATCTATTCTGTTAAAAATTGGTCTTTTTTTAGTAAAAAATTCATCTTTCGAGTTGAAAATTCAACTATTGGTTTAAAAATTCATTTTTTAGGTTGAAAATTCATTGTTTCAGTTAAAATTTGATTTCTTTGCTTAAAAATTTAACTATTTTGTTGAAAATTTGTTTTTTTGTGTGTTGAAAATTAATTTTTTTTAACTGAAAATTTAACTATTTCGTGTTAGGTTTATTTATCTTCTTCAGTTCAAAATTCAGCTATCTAGTTGAAAATTTCTGTGTTTTGTTAAAAGTCAATCTTTTTGGTATAAAATTAATCTTTTGGTTGAAAATTCATTTCTTTGATTGAAAATTACTTTTTTTGATTGAAAATTACTTTTTGTTAACTGAAAATTCAAATATTCCATTTTTTAAATGTTTCTTTTTTGATAAACATTAAATCTTCTTGGTTGAAAATTCATCTGTTTGGTTGAAAATTTTACTACATTGTTAAAATTCATCTATTTTGTTGAAGGTTTGTTTTTTTTTGGGTAGAAAATTCATCTTATGGGTTGAAAATTCAACTATTGGGTTAAAAATTCATTTTTTGTTTGAAGATTCATTATTTTATTCAAAAATTAATTTCTTTGCTTAAAAATTTAACTATTTTGTTGAAAATTCCCTTTTTTTTGGTTGAAAATTGATTATTTTTTCTTCAAAATTTATCTTTTTGAGTAAGTCAAATAAAAATTTTAATTCTGATAATATATCTTGGTTTGTTTAAATAATAAAATTTTACATTAATAAATCTGACATTTTCGTCAGTTTTATTATGCAAACAAATGTGGGATTCTTTTTCACTGCTCTTCAACTGAATATGAAATCTAAATTATGTGTTACCCAATCGGCGACGAGAAAAAGCGACAAAAATGCTTTCGACATTCTCGTGACAAACCTATTTTTTAGAGAAGGATTAAATTGCAAGAGAGACAAATAGTTTAGTTTCAGTAATAAATTTTACCCTTTCAAATTCAGATGTATTTGAATAAGAAAATTTAGGAAATGCAGTCTTGAAACTAAAAGGCAAGACTTAAAATCATCCGAATTCAAAAATTTGTCGAAACTTGAATCAATCTTTATTTAAGTTTTCTTCAAAACTTTAAAATTTAATAACTTTATATTTGTGAATTCTTTTGATTATTGAGAAATTAGGTCTATCTCCTGGGAGATTTTCTTTTTGGGGTGGTTTACAACCTTTTTATGTCAATTCCCTGTATTATTGTTTTTTTTTCATCGATTTAGGTGAGCTTGGAGACTATGACCCAGAAATTCATGAGCAAAACTATATCTCGGAACATAAATTACTACTGAAGCAAACCGAGACAATCGAGGAAAAAGCCATGGATTTGCACCAATCGCAGCTCAAAGGATTTACACCAGAACAAGCGGAAACGCATTTTCTTAGGCTAGCTTCGCAATTGGACACATATGCCGTCGATCCACATCCTGTGAAGGTAAAAGTACAATTCATTAATCAAAACTTACAAAAGTACAATTCATAAAAATTCCATTTGTTTTAAATAAAAAAATGTGAAAGCTTTTAATTTAAAAAACCACGAAATTTTGAAACTAAAGTTTTGGAATTTTGTGTATTTTATATTTTATAACTAAATTTAATAGTCTTCCAGTTTAAATGATTGTAAAGTATCCAAATTTCCAATATCAAAATATATTTACAAAATTTGTAAAATTACAATTATTCATAATTATATTATTCAATATTTATCGCAGGGCCTCTTCTTTAAAAAAATCACATTTTCAAGGCTCAAATCGTGCGACTTTTCTGACCTTTTTCGACTTTGTTGAAAAACTGCGACTGTTTGCGTCTTTTTGAAGAAAAATTCAACTAATCGACTTTTTCCGCCTTTCTCAGAAGGTCCTTAGTTTCAATTTTAATCACAATGAAACTTTTAAAATTGAAATTTAAAACTAGAAAAAATGGTACCATTTTAATCTCGTGAGTTCTTATTCAAATTTTTAATTTTTACAAAATGCAGTATTGGACATTTTTAAGTCGAAAACGTTTAAAAAAAATTAATTTCAAATTAAATTACAGTCTTCACATTCTTTCCCCTATTTCCCTTTTTCCCATTTTGTAAAGAACGTTCATTCTTATTGTCATTAAATGCAACTGTTTGGTTAAAAATCATCTTTCTTAATTGAAAACGATCTATTAGGTGGAAATTCAACTTTTCAGACTGATAATTCAACTATCATATAAAAAATTCACCTTTGTGGCTTGAAAATTGAATTATTTAGTTAAGAATGCAACAGTTTTTGTTTGAAGTTTAATCTCTTTTATTTGAAAACGTTACCACTTAACACTTTTGTTAGAAATTCATCTTTTTGGATATAAAATTATTTCTTATAAATTGAAAATTGATCTTCTATAGTGGAAAAGTCATCTTTTTTTGGTTGAAAATTTATCTTTCTTGGTTGAAAATAAACTCTTTTTGTTGAAAATTCAACTATTTGGTTAAAACGTCAATGATTTAGTTAAAAATTCAGCTATTTGGTTAAAAATTCATCTTTCTTCGTTAAGAATGATCTTTTTC
>CAKNYM010051461.1:251674-271182 GCA_932195095.1 Andricus curvator
TTTTTGGTTTGAAAATTTGACTATTTGGTTGAAGTTTAATCTTTTTTGATTAAAAATTCGACCATTTTTTTGAAAATTCATCTTTGCAGGTTAAAAATTCAACTACGTGGCTAAAACTTCTATTGCGTTGTTAAAAATTCGTTCCTTTTGCTTGAAAGTTGTCAACTATTTGGTTGTAAACGCCACTTTTTGGTTAAATTTTTTTTAAATTCAACTATTTGGTTAAAAATGAATATTCTTCATGGAGATTCCTCTTTTCAGGTTTAAAAGTCAACTGGTTTCTAAATTATGTGACTTTTTAACTTGAAAACTCAACTATTTTGTTAACAATTCGTCTTTTTGTTGAAAATTCAACTATTTGGTTAAAACATCAATGATTTAGTTAAAAATTCAACTATTTGGTTAAAAATTCATCTTTCTTCGTTAAGAATGATCTTTTTCGTTGAAAAATCAACTTTTCAGGTTGATAATTCCACTGTATTTTAAAAAATTCGTCTTTTTGGTTTGAAAATTTGACTATTTGGTTGAAGTTTAATCTTTTTTTATTAAAAATTCGATCATTATTTTGAAAATTCATCTTTGCAGGTTAAAAATGCCTTAATGCCTTAATTGTTGAGTAATTTCAAGTTCCAAATGTTCAAAATTAATGTTTCTGAGGTTCAAAATTAATGTAAATTATAAACTTCTCTCATTTGAAAATAATCCAAGTTGACAAGTTTAACTGTCCAGAAAGAATTATTTTAAACCTAGATTCAGAATCCCTCAAGCCGAATGACTATTTTAAAATTGTTTTAACTTTAAAGTTTATTTTCATTGTGGAAATAATATTTAAAAAATAATGAGAATGATGTTCTCTATATTCCTAAACAAATAAAGTTATTATTTCAGTCATTCGGTGCCTGATACTGCTTTTTTTATTATCTTTATAAATTTGAAGCGACTTTTTCCGGACTTTTTTCGAAATTGCATGTGACCTTCTCTGTAATTTTATAGAACTAATGCGACTTTTCTAAGCCTTCTAGTCGATCCAAGACCTGCATTTTTAATCCAATTTTATTAATTCCCATCTGGGTGCCTTTGCAAGAAGATGAATCGTTAAATTTCTGAACAGTCGAGAGAGCATTAGATTTACAAAGTGAATAGACACGAGCGGTCACTCTATACCTCATTGCTTTTATTTCAAAACGAATTCAATACTATCCTTGTCCAATGCTGGTTTCATGACTGGGTGAAACTTTTCCAGTTTTTCCGATTATGTCGTGAATTCAATCGTAGAGAATGTGCAGCTTGTCGATCGATCCGTTCCAGTCCCAGAGGCACTGAATGTGCGATCGTCAGTTTTAAAACTCTTTCTGGAGAGATGAAATTACACTTCATAAATATATTTCATATTCCGAACGTTACGATCTACTAGAATAAAAAAATCGAAGGCTAGCGCCAACTTACTAAAGTAAAATATCTAAAATACAAACTCACATTTTTTTCGGGTTCCTGATCTCAAACTATGTAAGTGTTTAATTTTTAATTTGTTAATTATCTAATCCCAGGCCTCGGAGCCACCACACTATTGACACTATTTGACACTTTTTTTGAGGGGTGACACTATTGGACACTTTTTTTGAGGGGTGACACTATTTGACACTTTTTTTTAGGGGTGACACTATTTTCTCACAATGGTCCGCTAATGCCTGCAGTTTCTTTACGTTTCCTTGAAAAAAATGTTTGCACATCCTCGCTAATTGGCTAAAATAATATGTCCGCCATCTGAACGAATCACAACATACCGGAAAATTGTCTCAATGGCTGATTAGGGACCGTGTATAAATTACATAAATTTTTGTCTTATGTAATTTTTGCCCACTAAATTTATTTCGCGAATTTATTTGGGGCTCATACGAAAATAACGTTAGACGAATCGAAAAGAACAAATTTAAAAAAAAGTTTAATCTTTGACCAAAACAGATTAATTTCTAAACCAAACAATTGCATTTTCAACCAAAAATATGACCTTTCTACAAAACAGTTGAATTTTCAACCAAATAATTACATTTTCAGTCAAAGAGGAGTAGTTAAATTTTCATTTACAAGAATTAATTTTCAATAAAAAAGAACAAATTTTCTACAAAACAGTTTAATTTTGTACCAAATAGTTAAATTTTCTACCAAATTGTTTCAACAAAAAAGTTCATTTTCAACCAATCAGTTGAATTTTCAACAAAATAGTTAAATATTCAGCGAAAAAACTTACGTTTAACCAATAAAAAAAGGCATTTTCAACCCAAAAAGATGAATTTTCAATGAAACATGTAATAGTTGATATTTCAACAAAAAAAGATTTTAATTAAAAATTAAAAACAGGGGGATTTTACCAACAAACCGAATTTGAAAAAACTTGAATCCTCACCTAAAACAGGTTCATTTTCAACCAAACAGTTGCATTTTTGACCAAAAAAATTATTTTCTACCAAAAAAGACGAATTTTCAATCAAATAGTTCAATTTTCTACCAAATTGTTGAATTTGCAACAAAAAAGTTAATTTTTAACCAAAATAGATTCATTTTTAAGCACTTGCATTTTTAACAACAAATAGGTGAAATTTCTACAGAAAGAGATGAATTTTCAAACCAAAAATATGACTTTTTAACAAAACAGTTGAATTTTCTGCTAAAAAGATGACTTTTTAACAAAATACTTCAATTTTCAATAAAATAATTAAATTGTCAATAAAATAGTTGTAATTCTAACCAAATATTTTAACAAAAAAAGTTTGAACTAAATGCTCGAATTTTCAATAAAAAAAGATTCAACCAAAATCAGTTGCATTTTCAACCCAGTAGTTAAATTTTCAAGCCAAAAATACCAATTTGTTAGAAAACAGTTGAATTTTCAACAAAATGATGAATTCTCAACGAAAAATGTAATAATTAATGTTTGAAAAAGAACTTTCAACAAAATAATGAAATTTCCAACTAAATAGTTGTTGAATTTTCAACCTACAAAGATGAATTCTAAGCAAAAAATGTAATAGTGTTGATATTTCAGCAAAAAAATATGAAATTTCTACTAAAAGAAATAAATTTCAAGACCAAAAAGACGAATTTTCAACCAAGAAAATTAATTTTCTACCAAAAAAGACGAATTTTTAACTAAGAAACAACAAATTTTCAAAAAAAAGTTAAATTTTCAACAAAAAAAAAACGAATTTTCAAGCAAAGAGATGAATGAGTTGAATTTTTCAACCAAAAAGACGAACTTTAAACAAATAACAATTTTTGAGTCAAGAAAAAAAATTTCATCAAAATTGTCGAACTTTCAAGCCAAAAGACAAATTGTTTGTAAAATAGTTGAATTTTTAACCCGAAAATATAAATATTCAACAAAAAACTTAATTTTCAACAAATCTGTGGAATTTTCAACAAAATAGTTAAATTGTCAGTAAAAAAATTAATTTTCAACCAAACAAAAGGAATTTTCAACTAAAATTATGAAGCTTTAACCAAAAAATGAACTTTAAAGAAAGTAGATCAGCTTTCAACCAAGGAGTTGAATTTTCAAGCCGAAAAAACGAATTTTCAACAAAAGTTGAACTTGCAAAAAATCAATCAATCGAAGAGTTGACTTTGTAAAAAAATTGTTGAATTTTCAAAAAATAATTCAATTTTTAATTAAATAATAACATTTCTAACAAAAAATATGAATTCTCAATCAAAAATTGAATAGTAGACTTTCCAACCGAAAAGAATGAACTTTCAACCAAAAATAGTTAGATTTTCTTATTGGGTTTTATTTATTCAATACGCATTTAAGTGAAAAAAAAGATAAGAAGAGGGGACTAGGAAAAATATTGTGAAACCTGCGATAAATAAATAGGAATTTTGATAATTTATAGTCTAAAAAATAACATTTTGATTAAAAATTGAAGTTCATTTTTAATACTTTTGAAATATCAGGTTGGAAAACTGGAAATTTTGCTTAAAAACTCAAGTTAATTTTCCATAGCACACTTTGATTTCGGACTATACATTTTTAAATTCGGACTACACATAACTTTAATACTTGAAACATTTTATGACACTATTTTCATACTATTTTTTCAAGTTTGTGACACTACACTATTATCGATCTCCAAAGTGAGTCCCAGACCTATAATCCTTTAAAATAAAGGCATTGATTCTTGCAATTTCCTACTAGATTAAAAACACATTTTTTAAATTGAATTTGATTGAAAGGATGAGAGATTAGAGGGTTTGAAGGAAAGAACCTTCGTTTCTAATACTCATTTTCAATTTTTTCCTCGCTTCTCTGACCAATAGACCCCTGAAAAGCAAAATTTTCCATTCCAAAATCCATTTTGCTTTCTTCCAGGATCACAAGGGCACCCAGCTCTACCTGGGAATTAACCACAGTGGGATCCTGACATTTCAAGGATCGAGAAAGACGAATCACTTCCGTTGGTCCGAAGTGCAAAAGATCAACTACGAGGGGAAGATGTTCATCGTCCATTTAACTATAAACGAGGTAAAAATAACTTTACATTTGCTCCTGCAATTTCTAGATTTTCAAGCCCAAACCAAAAAAGCTTATTTCAATTTAGTTTAGATTTCACCTAAAACTCCAAGACGCCTGATTTCAGATTTATATTTATAGCTTCTGAAGCTATACTCTAGCTCCCCATAAATAAGAAACCTTTTAGCTAAGCAAACTTAGTCTTCTTAGTTCTCAAACATATCAAGTTAGAATAAGTCGTATATCTATTCGAAATCAATCATTTTGAGAGGGAGAGACTACAAAAAAAAGAGAGGAAGTTTGCTTGTTCGGGAAGACCTTAAAAAAGAACGATAGAGTCGAGGTTTTCTTTTTCAATAAGGTCCTCGGATCGATAATTCGACCTCGGCCCGAAGGTGATTTATAGGATTAAAAATTCTGAAGCTCTCAGCAGTGTTTTCACGTCTCACGTCTTGTGTAGCACGTTGCAAAGCTTCGTGTAAAAGCCCGAAGTTCACACGAGTGCAAGAGCACCGAAGTTGTAATCATCTAGGTGCACATATATCATTCTGAATAGAATCAGAAACCGTCGTCTTAATATTGCAATCTCGAAGGAGATCTACTATTCGATTTTTGTCTTATTAATTAGTTGCCATAAGGGAACCTTTACCCCCTCAATAAAAAAAACCAATGATACAATTTTTGCAACCACAACTTTGGAAATTGGACTACTAAAGGTTAAAGGTTTTCATTAATGATATTCTGTAATAATTGGATAGACGGGGAATTTTGCTGGTCAGGAAGAAGTCAGGGATTTTGAAAAAAATGGAAAAAGTCAGGGAAGTTCTGTAAGAAGCCCTTTAAGTAACTTTCAAGAATAATCGGGGCTGCCACGCAGTCACTTTTAGTCACTTTCTTTCTCAAATCACTTTTTAGTCACTTTTTTAAGACAAAGTCACACACACACACAAAGTCAAAGGATTTTAAAAATTTGATGGTATTTTTAAAAATTCTAAGGAATTTTCAAGAGTTTTGAAAACTTTTAAGGGATTTGAAATATTTTAGGGTATTTTAAAATATTCCAATGAACTTTGATTAGATTTCAATAATTTGAAGGGATTCCAAAACGATTTTAAAGATTTTAGGGTATTTTTTAAAATTCCAAGGAATTTTCAAGAGGTTTAAAGAGTTTCACGGTTGTTCAAAATATTTTAAAGGATTTGAAATTATTTGTTAGGGTATTATAAAATATTCCAAGGATTTTTCAATAGATTTTAATAATATGAAGGGATTTAAAAAGATTTTAGAATATTTTTAAAACACCCAAGGAATTATCAAGAGATTTAAAAATATTTTGAAGGATTTGAAATAATTCAGGGTATTTAAAAATATTCCATGGAATTTTCAATAGATTTCAATTATTTGAAGGGATGAAAAAAAATTTTAAGGTATTTTTAAAACACCTAAGGAATTTTCAAAAACTTTAAAATTTTGAAGGGATTTTAAAAGATTTCAAAGAATTTTAAATATTTTAGGGTATTTTAAAAGATTCCAAGATATTTTCAAGAGATTAACCAATTTTAAGGAATTTCCAAAGATTTGAATAATTTTAAGTGATCAAGAATCATTTTCATGGGGTTTCAAAGAATCTACTAGAATTTCTGAAGAAATTGAACGATTTTATAGGATCTATAAGGTTTTAGAATATTTTAAAATATTCCAAGGGGAAATCCATTTCTGTGGATTTCAATGATTTTAAGGAATTTTAAAGATCTTAGGGTATTTCAAAGATTTTAGGATATTTTTTAAAGTCCCAAGGAATTTTAAGGGATTTAAAAAGGTTTCAAGGGATTTCAAAAGATTTCAAAGGATTTTAAACATTTTAGGATATTTTAAAAGATATTAAGACATTGTCAAGAGATTAACAAATTTCCAAGGAATTTCCAAAGATTTGAATGATTTCAGAGGATTTTAAAAGCTGTCAAGGTATTTGAATAGATTTTCCAGTATTTCAGGAAATATCGCAGATTTCATCTAATTTCACGAGATTTTGTAATATTTTAATGGATTTAAAAGAACATTCACAAGAATTTAGGGATATCATAGGATTTCAAAGATTTTCAAATAGTTCAAGGTATTTCTAAAGATGTTCAAGAATTTTAAAGATATTCCGACATTTTAAAAGATTCCAAAGAGTTTTCAATTGATTTCAATCATTTGAAGGGGGTTTGAATAAATTTGAAAATTGTTGGGTATTTTACAAATTCCAAGGAATGTTACAGAGTTTGAAAAAATGTATAGGTATTTTAAAAGGTTTTCAGGATTTGAAATATTTTAGGGTATTTTAAATAGATTTCAATAATTTGAAGTGATTCCAATAGATTTTCAATAGCCTTGAAAAATTTCAAGGGATTTCAAAAGATTGTAAAATATTTGAAATATTTTAAAGTATTTAAAAAGATTCCAATAATTTGAAGGGATTTCAAAATATTTTGGGGTATTTTTAAACACCTAAGGAATTTTCAAGAGCTTGAAACAATTTCAATGGAATTCAAAAGATTTCAAAGGATTTTAAATATTTTAGGTTATTTTAAAAGATTCCACGGAATTTTTAATATATTTCAATATTGGGAAGTGATTTCATCAAATGATTTTAAAGATTTTAAAGTATTTTTAAAACTTCCAAGGAATTTTGAAGAGTTCTAAAAAATTTCAAGGGATTTCGAAATATTTTAAAGGATTTGAAACATCTTAGAGTATTTTTAATAGATTCCAATAATTTGATGTGATTCCAAAGTATTTTAAAGATTTAAGAACATTTTAAATATTTTCAAGGCATTTTCAAGAGATTAAAAAAAATTCAAGTGGTTTCGAAGGATTTTAGTAATTTTATAGGATTTAAAAAGATGTGAATGCGGCTGTAAAGAATTTTCTAGAATTTCGGAAGATATGGAGTGAAAAATTTGAAATTTAATTATTTTTAAATTAATTATTAATTAATTAATAATTCTATTGGATTTTATAAGACTTCCGAGGATTTCAATGATTTTGAGGGTTATTAAAAGCTCTCAAGGTATTTTAATACATTTTTCAGGATTTCAGAAAATATCGTCAGATTACATAGAATTTCACGGAATTTTATAATATTTTGGTGGATTTCAAAGAATGTATTTAAAAGGAGTGAGGGATTTCATAGAGTTTCAAAGATTTGAAGAGATTTTCAAATATTTTTTGCAATTCGTTCGAATTCATTTGGAATTCACCCTTAATTCTGATTAATTTATCCTGATTTCTTTTTAATTCTTTGGAATTTTTTCAATTCACTTGAATTCTTATAAATTCACTCAATTCTACTCAATTCAGTGTATTCTCTTTTAGTTTTTGTCTAATTCATCCTAAAAGCTTGTAAACTCATCTTGGATTCTCAGACATTTCATCAAATTCTTTTCAATTCCACTGCATTTTTCTAAACTCATTTAAAACATTCTGAATTTAATTTTTTTTTTTCATAATTTTGAATTGTTTTCAATTCATCTGAATTTTTATGAATTTAATCGAATTATTCTCATTTTCCTTAAATTCTTCTAAATTCATTCCAATTTTACTGCAATCATTGGAATTTTTTGGATTTAAAAAAATTTTTACAATTCATTTGAATTCTTTTGAATTTCCATAACTTCAGTTGTTTCGAATTCTGTTTCATTGTTTTAAATTCAAAAGAATATTAGTCATATTGTTAATGCACAATGATCACTTTTTGGGCTAGAAGTTCGTAACTTTTGGTCACGTTTTCGCTTTAAATAGGTCACTTTTTCATTTTTTTCAAGTTAATTGTCATTTTTTCAAGTAAATTAGGCTGTGGCAGTCCTGAGAATAATTAATTTAAAATTTATGAATTTAATTTTAAATTTGTTTTATTACATTTATAAAAGATTATATATTAAAAATGTTGTACGATTAGAATTTTGGTCTTCAAATATTAATGGTCAGGGGAAATGAAAAATTAGTCAGGGAATTTTGAATATGAATTTTCGCGGCTACTCTGAAATTTCACATAAAATTAACAAGAAAATTCAAACTTTTGAAAGCTTAAGACTGAAGAATCAAGAATTTGTGTATTCAAAACCAAACAATTTTAAATTCAAATGTTATGTTTTCAGAATGCAAGAGTACAATTGGTATTTGGAAGTCTTTAGAATTAAACAAAAGCACTAAAAATTCAATATATTTATATTCGAGAAATAAAAATTTAACCATATAAAATTAAAGCTCTTAAATAATCAAAACCTCTAAACTTAAAAATTTTAGAATTTAAAATTTCACGGGAAAATGAGTAATATTCTGAATTTTAAATCAGAATCTCGGCAATTTATAAGACTTTTTCCAATTACGATTGCAAAGTAGATAATTGTATGTTTACTAGTTTAGATCAGTCACCAAAAATAGTGGTTATTAAATTAATATTTTTATCATTTTGAACCATGTTTCTCCAGGTTTAGATCAAACGTTTGATCAAGATCTTAAATCGCCTAAATAGCCTTTTCGCGTGAAATGTCTCGTTGAATATGTATTTCTGACACGAACACGTTTGATTTTGATAAATCTATTTCCCACGATGCTGTCCTGAAACGTCGAGAATCCGGTTATTGAGTCACGGAAGAGGCAAAAGGAGATTTAGCTATCAAAGGCAATTGCATTTTATTGGCCAAGGAGATATTTCCTAAATAAAACTAGTGTATCAATTCAGACGGAAAATCGAGGGCCAATTGGGGAATGTTTGTAAGTAGGTCTCAAACGTTAATTCCCCAAACGTTCCCCATTTCTGACGCAGCTGTAAACTGCATTTACTTAGCCACCCTCCTCCACCTCACCAGATGAAACTGCTTGTCAGATCTCTGATTTCATCGGCATTTACGTAGGGGAAACTACCCCAAAGTAAATAATGTTTTATAGTAGACACTCTTAATTACCTGGAAAACTGATGACGTCTGAAAATTTTTTTAATAGAGCTTATTTACTAATCTCGTGATACTTTCTTTCTATAGAAATAAGTAATTGAATATACAGGCTTTATTTAAATACAAAAATCTGTCTTTATTTGTGCAAACTGATGCAGTTGAACGTTTTGGATTATTTTCCTGTTCACTGTAAGGTGATCTCCCCTATTTGTGGTCACAAAATCGATTAAATCTGTTATCGGGAGAATATCTTTTAAATTGGAATTTAAAATCCAATTTTAAATATGTAATGGAAATCTGGATCAAGAGATTTGAGAAACATTGCAATTTAACACGATATCATCTACTCCGCTTTATTTTGTCTCTCTCCCCTCAATTAATGCCAGGGTGGCCGCAGATCAAGGAATTTTGTTGGTCACTTTTCTTGAAATAAATTAACCTAGCCACTATAAAAATATAAATATAAAATATAATATATATAAAAGAAATATAATTCAATATATTCCAATATAATTCAATATATTCAATATAATTCAATATATTCAATATATTTCTTCAATATAAAAACCTAGCCACTATTGAATTCAAATCTAAATCTATTTGCGAATTTTCTTGAATCCTTTTAAAATATTTTAGGGTATTTAAAAATATTCAAAGAAATTATTAACAGATTTCAAGAATTTCAAGAGATTTTAAGTGATTTTTAAAGGTTTTAGGGTATTTTAAATGTTAGAGTATTTTTAAAGATTCCAAGGAATTTTCAAGGACATTAACATTTTCTAATGAATTTAAAAAGATTTCAAATGATTTTGAATATTTTAGGGTATTCTAAAAGATTCGAAGGCATTTTGAATAGATTTCAATAATTCGAAAGCATCTAAAGCATTTTAAAGATTTCAAGGTATTTTTAAAACATCCAAGGAATTTTGAACAGCTCTAAAACGTTTCAAAGGATTTTAAATATTTTAGGGTATTTTAAATAATTTCAAGGCATTTTGAAGCGTTTAAAAATTTTTCAAAGATTTTAATGATAGTGTTTTAAAAAATTGCCTAGAATTTAGAAAGATATGGTACGATTTTATAGGACCTATATGGTTTTGGAATATTTTTGAGATTCTATTGGATTTTATCAGATTTTCGATGACTTTAATGATTTAAAGGAATTTTAAAGAATTTGGCAGATTTTTAGTTATTTTTAAAAATTCGAAGGAATTTTCAAGAGTTTCAAAAATTTCAAGGAATTCAACATGCTTTTGAGGATTTGAAATATCTTAGGATATTTTAAATAGATTTCAATAATTTGAAGTAATTCCAAAGGATTTTAAAGGTTTTAGGGCATTTAAAAAATTCCAATTAGTTTTCAAAACCTTAAAAAAGTTTCGAGATTTCAAAGGATTTAAAATATTTCAGGTTTTTTTTTTAAATTACAAAGTATTTTCAAGAGCTTTAAAAAATCAAGGGATTTCAACATATTTTAAATATTTTAGGGTATTGAAAAAAAATCCGAGGAATTTTCCATTGACTTCAGTAATTTAATAGAATTTCAAAGGATTTTAAATATTTTAAATTATTTTAAGGCATTTTCAAAAGCTTAAAAAAGTTTTAAGAGATTGTAAAGAATATGAAATATTTTTGGGTGCTTTAATAGATTCCAAGACATTTTAAAGTGATTTAAACAATTTCAATGGATTTCCAAAGATTGTAATATATTTACAGGTATTTAAAAAAATTTGCATATGCTTGTAAATAATTTCATAGAATTTTGGGAGATTTTCAAATATTTTTTGCAATTAATTTAAATTCATTATTAATTTATTCTGAATTCTGTTCCATTCTTTTGATTTCTCTTGAATTTTTTCATTCACTTGAATTCTTCTAAATTAAATGAATTTTTTCATATTTTTGGATTGTTATCAATTCACTTGAATTTTTTTATCCGTCCTTAGGTTTTATGAATATCATTGAAATTCTTGTCGTTTCCTTTAAATTTTTTTAAATTCACTTCAATTTTACTGAAATCGATTGCATTTTTTGGATTTTTTCTAATTCATTTGAATTTTTTTGAATTTAACTTGAGTTTTTCAAGTCTTATGAATTTGTTCTGAATTCGTTAAAATTCACCTGGAATTCTGATAAATTCAATCGATTTCTGTTAACTTCAAAAGAGCATTAATCACATTATTAATGCACATTAGTTACTTTTAGTGACTTTTTGGGTTTAAATAGGTCTCTTCACTTTCTTGAAGTAAATTTGTATAAAAGATTCTATATCAAAAATGTTACAAGATTAGAATTTTCGTCTATAATATTAGTTGAATTTTGATGTTACGTTTTTTGTTGACTAGCCTAGTGTAATTGTTTTTTGTCGATGAAATGACAGTTTTTGATCTACATAGTAAAAACCAGAATCAAATAACGTCGTTTCATCGACAAAAAACGATTTAAATATTCATGGGCAGGAAAAATGAAAAAATAGTCAGAAAAATCAGGGAAAAGTGAGCGAATTTTGATAATTAAGTTTTGCGGCCACCCTGTATGTTGTCTTTCGAGTACTTTTTAACATCCCGAATTAAAATAAATGTAGTATAGGAATAGACTATAGTTTTAAAGTAATCTCATTACTTCTCGCTGCGTATTGACCAGGACACGAGGACGAAGGTGAGTCGTTTCGTTGCAGTTGCACATTAGAGCTGAGACAGTAACGCAATACAGAATAGAGAACAGACTAAAACCTCGACATTTTACCTACTTACTAATTTTTAGTGCAAAAGTGAAGGACAGGAATTTTGAGAGTGCCAATTTTTTTACATTAATATCACTTCTGCCAAATCAAATCAATAATCTTGAAGACTTGCTTCTCTTTTAGTGGATTCATAATCTAAGTAAAAAAAAGTTGGCAGGTAAAGCGGATTTTTTTTCAATAAATTTATTATTTCTGGGAAAGTGAATTTTAATAAAAAATGTCTGTTTGAGAAACGTGAACGGAAATTTAATGCTTTTCGTGAACTTCTGTGGGTTGAAATACACAAACATTTTCTCAAGTTTGTTGTTCATAGGAATAAGGTATTTCGTAGCTCAGAAACTTTTATTTCTTCCATCAAGTCGACATTGATGCCGTAAACTCAGGCGCTGCCCTAGTTTTTCTGCTTTAAAATTTTATATTTTCTGAAAATGCGAATTTCCTTGACCTATTTTTCATAGCCTGGGAAGAAATTTTATTTCACAAACTGATTTGCGCTTTAAAGTGGGATCAATTATAGAGAACTTTATTACCTAAATATTGAAGCACCTAAATATTATTTATTTGAAACTTCAGAACTGATTTTTTTAGAGGAACGGGAATCTCTTTAGCTTAAACATTAAAATGAGATAAAGGTCTCTAATTATCTGTAAAAGTTCTAATTTAATAAACGCAGAAGTTTTTAATTTATGAAAAACGCCCCCCAAGTTGACGGGATTTTATTTTTCGTTTTGAACTTGACCTGCAACAGGTTTTTTTTTCTATATTCTGAATTTTTTATCAGCATTTTGTGCGTGACATTTCCTCATACGTGTTGTATTTGTTTCGTTTCACGCAAAGGCTACTATGACAAAAAAAGAAATGAAAAATACGTGTTGACAAAGTACTAAAAACTACAGACAGACTCTGGATTATCGAGTATCTACGCTTTTTAATCTTCACATTCCTACAATATTTGAAAACAAAAACTTGACATTTAAAAATTATAATTTTAGAGGTCTTAAAGGAAGATTTCAGGGATCACAGTCCGTTCCCATTTTTACCTAATCCCCTTCTTTTCCCCTAAATTTGAAAAATCCCCTAAAACACCTTGAATCGCGAATTTGGACCCACTTTTCTTTTAAACAAAATAGTTAAATTTTCCATTAAATAGATTAAATTTAAAATAAAACATGAATCTTTAAACAAACAATGAATTTTTAACAAACTTTAAAAGAAATTAAAACTTAAAACTAAATAACTAAAAACTTAAAACAAATAACTTTCAACGCAGCAGTTGAAAAGATGAACATTTCTACCAAACAAGATGCATTTTCAAACCAAAACTGGAATAGTTAAATTTTCAGTTTAGGAATTAATTTAAAAAAAATCTATTTTCAACAAAATAGTTCAATTTTCCACCAAAGAGATGAATTTTCAACTAAAATGATGAAACTTCAACCAAAAAATGAATTTGAGTAAAGTGCTTTAACTTGTAACCAAGTATGTAGTTGAATTTTCTACCAAGAGGGATATTAAGCCAAAAAGACGAATTTTCAACAAAATAGTTGAATCCTTAACCAAAAAGGATTATTTTTTATCCAAATAGTTGCATTTTTAACCAAAAAAGATGAAATTTCTACCAAATGAGATACATTTACAAACAAAAAATGGAATAGTTAAATTTTCAGTTAAAATAATTAATTTCTATAAACAAAAAACTCATTTTCAATAAAATCGTAAAATTTTCCACCAAATAGATGCATTTTTCAACTAAAATTATGAATATTCAACCAAAAAAATTATTTTTAGTAAAGCACCAAATCAGATACATTTTCAAACAGAAAATAGAATAGCTGAATGTTCAGTTGAAAGAATTAATTTTGAACAAAAAAACAACATATTTTCAATAAAATAGTTTAATTTTCCACCAAAGAGATGGATTTTTCACTAAAATGATGAATCTTCAGACAAAAATGAATTTTTAATAAACTAGTTTAAATTTTAACCAAGTAGTTGAATTTTCAACTGAAAAATATTTTAATTTTAAATTAAAAACTATTGAATTCCACCAAAAAAGACGAAGTTTCAACAAAATAGTTGAATTCTCAACCAAAACACATTAATTTGCATTCAAACAGGTGCACTTTTAACTAAAAAAGATGAAATTTTTACCAAACGAGATATATTCTTAAACCAAAAGTGGAATAGTTAAATTTGCAGTTAAAAGAATAAATTTTCAACAACAACAAAAAAAAAAGAATTTTAAAAATCATCTAAAACACTAGAAATCTAGAATTTTTACCAAATTTTCCGATTTTAAAACGGCGTATCAGAGAAAATTATGTTAGTACAGGTTGTAGAAACACAATTTTGGAAATCGAAAATAATAATATAATAATATTATAAATAAATTCTAAGGAAACAAAAAGAGAAAAAGTCGCCTTTTTTGAATATTCATATTTATGTTTTTCAAATTATTTATTTCTAGCTTACTTATAAAAATACTTTGAAAAACTCAGGTTTCTGTATTGACAAAAAATTACAGTAGACAAATAAATTGATAAGAAAAGAAATCAAAATCTATTCTATCTATTTTTTAATTTTTGATCTTGTATTTTTTTCTGATGTATTTTTATAAAAAGAAAGTGGTGAAGTATACAAAAGATTTTTCGAAGCTAGCTAAAAAAATGTTTTAAACACAAAAATGAAATTTTTGCTCGCATTTTTGTGCAATATTTAGGAGACACCCATATGATATAAAAAGTTTTTAATAATGATTGAAATCCCCGTTTAATCCCCTTTTTTCTGAAAACCCCCGTCTTTTATCTAAACTTAAACTACTGAACCAATGTGATACCTGAGATTTTTATGCATTTTTTTTACTCCATTGAAGTGGTAATTAATTAATTAATTAATTAATTTGTAATTCAGATATTATATTTAATTTATGATTGCAATATGTATTTGCAAAATCTGAAGAATCAAAAATATAAGGAGCATGAAGTTTGAAAATAATTGGCTTAGAAAATCACTATTATTAATAGTAAATTAGATCCCTAGCCAGTTAATCATATAGAGTAGATCAGTCTGCAAGTTTTCTATCCCGCTTTCAGAAAAAACATACCGTTGGATTTAAGTGTCCCACGGGGTCAAACTGTCGGCATGTTTGGAGATGCGCCATCGAACAAATGCTATTTTTCACGTAAGTATTATCTTTTATTTTTTAGTTAAATAAATCAAATATAATTTATGTAGGCTCTGCTAATAAAACTTCCTAGTAAAAAGAGAACAGTAGCTAAAAATGTAAATATTTAAAATAGAAGCTATTTTATTATTCTTAGAAAAATACCAGTAAATTATTATTCTACAAAAATCTCCTGGATAATTTTTGGACCAAATATTTAAATAAGTTTCACTAACAGGGTGTCTGCTGGACCGGGAATTTTTTGTGACCAGGAAAAACGGGGAAATGACAATGATTTTTTTTGCAGGGAATTTCCCAAATTTTTAGAAGAAAAATCTATCCAATCACTTGAAATATCAAAAAATTTTATTCACATAATGATATAATGCAATTTAAAATAATCTTTCTATCTTTTCTCTTTTTTGAGAAATTATGTAAAAATTTAAAATAAGTTCGATTTCAACTTTTTTTTAATGGTAAGTTCAGATGTTACATTTTTCAATTATATCATTTAGTTCAAAATGAGTAATTCTAAAATCTTTTATTTAAAAAATTTTCCATTTTAGATCTTCATTTGTTTTTGTTAGATGATAAACTGCAATCTATATTAATTAATGATTTTAAAAATTTAACTGTAGTTCGAGTATTAAAAAGTGAACAATAATTGAAACGCTCAGAGCAAAAGCGAACGAAAAAAAAAACGTACGTAGAAGCGAAGTAAAAACGCGCGAGAGCAAAAACGACCTAAAAATGGGCGAGAGGAAAAGCGAGCCAAGAATGGATGGGGAAGGTTCCCCCACTTTGCTCAACTCGGCCAGCCTTGTGTAAAGCCGAAAATGCACGAGCACGAGCACGAACCCGAAGCTCGGGCCGAGTTCGCCCGACTTCACGATTCGGTTTCGTTGACTTGTTGGCTATTAGGAGGTTTGGGTTGATTTTTGTTTTCAAAAATTCACACCTAAAGGAAAGACTTCAAATACATGCAATGAAGTCTTGAAATATTTAATGATTATGTTTTTCAGGAATTCTTATGGAATGTTTTAGACGAGTTGATTCCACAGGGAATACATTATAAAACTCTCGAGGTTTATAAAATACAAATATATTGAATATTGTACATGGGATTTTAAAATTAGGTTAATAATATCTATCACTTTCAAGTGGTTTCATTTTTCATTATTTATGTTTTATTCTTCAATCGATTTTAAATATTGTAAAGTTAAAATGATTATAAATAATTATTATTTTTAATTTATTAAATTAATCAACATTTTTACTGTATATGCTTTCTTAATATATTAAACCTTTATAAAACCTTCAATGTCTTAAAATATTTATCTCAACATTACAAAATTTAGTTTTTACAATTTTATTTTAATTGTGAAATAATTGTAATTGGAAATTAATTGTGAATAATTGTAAAATAAGTGTAACAAAATGTATTTTATAACGAAATATTTCATGATTTTTAAAGGACAAAACAATTTTAAAGGTAAGTCTTTGTAGTATTTTAATAACTAATGAAAATATTTTCAGAATATTTTTCCTTGATTCTGCCCTGATAGGGTCAAGCATGGTACAAAAAACCGTCGTGACATTTTAAATAAAAACTGTACTCTGTATAAATTAATTTTAAAAATGAAAAAATATTAATAACTTTTATGAATATTCTTACATTCTATTTGAATATGATACACATTGATTTTTATTTTAAAAATTCTTGTAAATAGTTGGTCATCTTTTAAATTTTACGAGATTTTTCTACCATGTTTGACCTAAGGGAATAGATTTCAGGAATGAAATTATAAAAATATCTCAGTTAGTGTTTGGTTGATAATTATATTTTTTGTTGCAATTTTTATTTGACATATTTGAAATATTGAAAAATTTTGTGAAATTTTGTCAAGAATCTTATATGAAAATTATATTCAAAGAAGCTTAAAATACACAAAAAAAAGTTATTCGAAATTTGTATTTTGTATACAAAAATATTTTTCACCTTAAATTATAATTTTGTTGAAATTTTTCTATTTTCTTCATTAAAAATTTTTTTATTTGAAAATTTATTTATTTGGTTGAAATCTCATTCTTTGAAGGTTGATTTCAATTGTTTTTGATTACAAATTAGAATTTTTTCATTGAAATAGCAATTATTACATTTTTCGTTAAAAATTCAGCTTTCTCGGTTGAAAATTCAACTGTTTAGTTAAAACTTATATTTTTTGTTGAAATTTTGATTGACATACAGAAATATTCAAAAATGTTGAAAAATTTTCTTAAAAATCTTAGGAAAATTATATTTATACCTATAACCTCAAAAATAAATAACTCAAAGAATAAATAGTTATTCGAAATTTTTATTTTGTATACAAAAATATTTTTCACCTTAAATTATAATTTTGTTAAAATTTTTGTTTTTTCTTCATTAAAAAAATTTTTTTTTTGAAAATTTATTCATTTGGTTGAAATCTCATTCTTTGTAGGATGATTTCAACTATTTTTAATTAAAAATTAGAATTTTTTCATTGAAATAGTAATTATTACATTTTTCGTTGAAAATTCAGCTTTTCGCCTGAAAATTAAACTATTCGGTTGAAAATGTTTCTTTTGTTGTTCAAATTTTAATTTGAAATACCGGAAATCTTATCAAATATTTCGAACCTTTTGTCAAAAATTTTGGGAAACTTATATTTATATTTATTTTTACAATTTTATTTTAATTGTAAAATAATTTTAATTGAAAATTAATTGTAAATAATTGTGAAATGAATTCAACGAAATTCACTTTATAAAGAAATATCCTATGATACCACCTCCGTTGTGGCGTGGAAATGAGTTTTATTAAAAAATGTGTGGGATTTTCCAAAAAAAACTGCATGAATTTCTGACCTTTCTTAATTTTATTTTTTGAGTGTATTCAAATCTGATTTATGTTTGAAAAAACGCTGAAAAAACCAGTTCTCGTCAGATCACTGAAGTTAAGCAGCGTTGGGCGCGGTTAGTACTTGGATGGGTGACCATTCGAGAATACTGTGTGCTGTTGGCATATTATGGGTGTGGTGAGCCCAAACTTGTAGTTATTTATAACTACAAGAAAACTATCCACCTAGAAACACTGCCCGAATCGGGTAGTGTCACGCCTCCCCTGAAAGGGAAATGGCTTAATGGTATATTTGAAAGGCAAGTTCATAGTATTTAACTAACTAATGAGGATATTTTTATAATTCCACTCCTGAAATCTATTCCCTTAGGTCAAACAAGGTACAAAAATGTAGTAAAATTTAAAAAATGACCAATTATTTACAAGAATTTTTCAAAATAAATGTCAATGTGTATCATATTCAAATGAAATTTAGGAATATTTATAAAAAGTATTAATATTTTTTACTTTTTTAAATTAATGTATACAGAGTACAGTTTTTATTTGACATTTTACGACAGTTTTTTGTACCATGTTTGACCCTAGGGCAGAATCAAGGAAAAATATGTTCATTAGTTATTAAAATACTACAAAGAATTTTTTTTAAATCATGGGATATTTCTTTATAAAATAAATTTCGTTGAATTTATTTTACAATTATTTACAATTATTTTCCGATTAAAATGATTTTACAATTAAAATAAAGTTGTAAAAATAAATATAAATATAAGTTTTTCAAGATTCTTGACAGAAATTTCGAAATATTTTCTAAGATTTGAGATATTTCAAATTAAAATTTGAAAAAAAAACAAACAAAAAAACATTTTCAACCGAATAGTTTAATTTTCAGGCAAAAAAGCTGAATTTTCAACGAAAAATGTGATAATTGCTATTTCAATAAAAAAAATTAATTTTAATTAAAAAACGGTTGAATTTAACTTCTAAAAAATAAATTTTCAACAAAATAAATGAACTTCCAAGTAAAAAGAATTTTTAGTCAAGAGAAAAGGAAAATTGCAACCAAATTATAATTTAAGGCAAAAAATAATATTTAATACAAAATAAAAAGTACGAATAACTATTTATTCTTTAAGTTATTTATTTTTAAGGTTATAGGTATAAACATAATTTTCCTAAGATTCTTAAGAAAATTTTCCAACATTTTTGAATATTTCTGTATGTCAATCAAAATTTCAACAAAAAATATAAGTTTTAACTAAACAGTTGAATTTTCAACC
>CAKNYM010051461.1:271192-339714 GCA_932195095.1 Andricus curvator
TTTCAACAAAAAATATAAGTTTTAACTAAACAGTTGAATTTTCAACCGAGAAAGCTGAATTTTTAACGAAAAATGTAATAATTGCTATTTCAATGAAAAAATTCTAATTTGTAATCAAAAACAATTGAAATCAACCTTCAAAGAATGAGATTTCAACCAAATAAATAAATTTTCAAATAAAAAAATTTTTAATGAAGAAAATAGAAAAATTTCAACAAAATTATAATTTAAGGTGAAAAATATTTTTGTATACAAAATACAAATTTCGAATAACTTTTTTTTGTGTATTTTAAGCTTCTTTGAATATAATTTTCATATAAGATTCTTGACAAAATTTCACAAAATTTTTCAATATTTCAAATATGTCAAATAAAAATTGCAACAAAAAATATAATTATCAACCAAACACTAACTGAGATATTTTTATAATTTCATTCCTGAAATCTATTCCCTTAGGTCAAACATGGTAGAAAAATCTCGTAAAATTTAAAAGATGACCAACTATTTACAAGAATTTTTAAAATAAAAATCAATGTGTATCATATTCAAATAGAATGTAAGAATATTCATAAAAGTTATTAATATTTTTTCATTTTTAAAATTAATTTATACAGAGTACAGTTTTTATTTAAAATGTCACGACGGTTTTTTGTACCATGCTTGACCCTATCAGGGCAGAATCAAGGAAAAATATTCTGAAAATATTTTCATTAGTTATTAAAATACTACAAAGACTTACCTTTAAAATTGTTTTGTCCTTTAAAAATCATGAAATATTTCGTTATAAAATACATTTTGTTACACTTATTTTACAATTATTCACAATTAATTTCCAATTACAATTATTTCACAATTAAAATAAAATTGTAAAAACTAAATTTTGTAATGTTGAGATAAATATTTTAAGACATTGAAGGTTTTATAAAGGTTTAATATATTAAGAAAGCATATACAGTAAAAATGTTGATTAATTTAATAAATTAAAAATAATAATTATTTATAATCATTTTAACTTTACAATATTTAAAATCGATTGAAGAATAAAACATAAATAATGAAAAATGAAACCACTTGAAAGTGATAGATATTATTAACCTAATTTTAAAATCCCATGTACAATATTCAATATATTTGTATTTTATAAACCTCGAGAGTTTTATAATGTATTCCCTGTGGAATCAACTCGTCTAAAACATTCCATAAGAATTCCTGAAAAACATAATCATTAAATATTTCAAGACTTCATTGCATGTATTTGAAGTCTTTCCTTTAGGTGTAAATTTTTGAAAACAAAAATCAACCCAAACCTCCTAATAGCCAACAAGTCAACGAAACCGAATCGTGAAGTCGGGCGAACTCGGCCCGAGCTTCGGGTTCGTGCTCGTGCTCGTGCATTTTCGGCTTTACACAAGGCTGGCCGAGTTGAGCAAAGTGGGGGAACCTTCCCCATCCATTCTTGGCTCGCTTTTCCTCTCGCCAATTTTTAGGTCGTTTTTGCTCTCGCGCGTTTTTACTTCGCTTCTACGTACGTTTTTTTTTTCGTTCGCTTTTGCTCTGAGCGTTTCAATTGATCTTACAAGGTGATTCTGAATCCGTTCAAAATTACAGAATTTACCGATTTTAGCATTAAAAATTGAAATGTTTCAATTCGAATGCCTTAGTAGTTAAATGTAAATGTTCGATTAAAACTTTATAAACTATTTTCAATTTTTAAATAACTTCAAATTAATAAGTTCATAATTAAACGCTTTTATTCAATTTCAAATTCTGTTCAAATATTGCTTCAGTCTAAAATAATTACTTAATTAATAATAATTACTTAATTAGTAGCAATATTTGATTGTTTATTTAAAACCAGCAAACTATAAATCAATTATTCCAAGCTAAACAATTTGAAACTGAATTGTCTGAAATAGAAAGCCTTGATAGATGAAATTTCAAAGAGCTAAATTTAACTTTGAACGTTGCAATCTTAATTGACAGTACAGAACTAAATAACCAACATTATTATCGACATTTTTTTTAACTTATTGATATTTATGTTTCTTGAAATTATTATCATTTAATGAAAAAAAATATTAAAATTTTTTTTTGGATATTTAGCAAAAAATGTCTGTCATACTGTGATATTGCGGTCTTCAATTTTGATTATCTTGGAACAAATCTTGTTTTTTTTTCATTAAACCTTTTTATTTTCATTCAGCATTCCTATATATCGAGAGCAGGTTTTTATTTTTGCAAAAAATTAAAATTTCGATTTTTAATTGTTATCCAAAGCTGATTATGAAAATCCGTGGAATTTTTATCTCAAAATTCTCGGTCGATTTTTGTGGGATTGGCTCAATTTTTAAAATTAAACTTTGTTTAATCGTATTCAGAAACTTAATATGTGGGAAGCATGGTTTTGTTTTATTTTTAAATGAAAATTGAATTTTGTATCGCAATCCGCAGCCAAATCTGCTTTAATTTTTTGTTAGTGTCACTTTGAGATTATCAACTTCCACATCCATTTCCTCAAACCGGCATTACTTTATTTAATCAAACTTCGTTGCCCTCAATTCAGCAACACTTTTACTCAGGAGCGGACTTTTGTTTCATCTTTAAATAGTGATTTCAATTTTACAGAGTGTTTTTTCGCTCTTTTGAAAAAATTCCCATTCTGTTGGTTATCTATTTCTGCACTGCAAGCCTTCATTTAGAAGTTTTGAAAAGATTCAAAATTAATTTAAAACTTGAAATGATTTTAAATAATTTCAAACAAAATGTGAATTTTTTCAGACTTCGAGTAAAAAATTGAGAAGCACTTTAAGAGTCTTGAAAGGTTTCATGAGAATAACATTTTTTTTAAGTTTTCCCTTTTTTTCTAAAATTATTTCAAAAGATTTCCAAAATTGTCAATAAAGGATCTGGAATTTAAGGCAATTGTTTAATTTTGAAGGATTTTTAAAACAATTTTGAGGAAAAGTTCGAATCGTTTCAAAAGATATTTAGACTTTCTAGAAACATTTGAAAAATAATTAAAAATTTGAAAAGATTAAAAAAATTTTAAAACAAAATGTAGATTTTTGAAATAAAATTTCGATGCTATTTAAGGATTTGGAAAGGTTTTAGGAAAAAAAAAATTTTTCTTGATATTCCTGGGGAAATTTTTTGTTATTTTTATTGAAAAAAATTATTTTAAGAGAATATTTTTAAATATTTCAAGTCAACAACAAAATTTGATGTATAAATAACAATTCAACATATATTAATTTTGAAACTGCTAGAAATGAAAAAAATTTTATCGTTCAATTTTTAATGTTTGTAACTTAAAAATGCTTGAAATTATATAATTTTGAATATTTACAAATTTATTGATTCATTCTTTAATTTAGAGTATTGAAAATGATAACGTGGGTTTATATTTTTTGAAATGAATCTAAATCTTTGAACTGTACATTGTATAAAAGCCTAAAATTTTTCAGTTTAACTGCATTTAATTTAAAATTGTTCAATTGAAAAGTGTTAATAGTTTCAATTTTATACCTGTAAATTATTGATCATTTCAATCATAAATTTTAGAATTAAAAAATGTGTAAACTTCAATTTTAAAATTCAAGTTCCACTTTAAGTGCATTAACTTGCAGTTCAGTTTTTCTTACTTCAAATGAAAAAATTTTTATCTTTGAGTGTTCGAATTTTTAAATTTCATTGACCGTGAAAAATGTTTGCAAACCCGGAAATGACCGGGAATTTTTTCCTTGATTTAAACGGCTACCCTGACTAAACATTAATAATTAATTGAATCTAAATAATTAAAGCTACCTTAGAAGTGTTTATTTTGCATAACAGGGTGGTTTATTCAAATGTGCTCAGAGCTTTTCACGTTAGAGTGATTCAGGAGAGTGTGTGTTTTATGGATTTTAGCTTAACTTAAACTCAAGCTGAAGCTTTGAAGTTGATGTAGTCTTACAGAAAGATACTACAAATTATTTTTAATAAGATTAAGTATCACAAAAATGCACTTTTTCTGGAACACTGATTCGTTACTAAGGATTTAACCTTTTCAGAAAAATTGCTGCAGTTTTATTAAGGCTTTGAATATTCTCGAAAAAGGGAAATAAAAAGTCACGAAACTTAAGTTTAATTTTTTTTTTTTCTACATTCAGTAAAGAGTAATTTACTAAATTCTGGTAGATATTTAGTGATCGGAACTACAGTCGATGATTTGAATGGACTGAAAATTGGTTTTGTATTAACTGTAGCTCGAACTGTAGCAGCTGCTGCGAAGAGTTGAAGAAACTTTCCATTGGAGTGCTTTTTAGTTGATTTAACGCTCGGGTGCAAATGATCTGACCTGCACGTACTAGACTTTGATATTTAATAGACATTATGGCATCATCCGATATATTACCCGACTACGTACTATCTCGGAAACTCAGTTTCCGAAAACTATTCATTTATTATAATAATAAATAGGGATCACAGTCCGTCCCCCTTTTCCCCCTTAAATTTGAGAAATACCCCAAAACGCCTAAAATCGAAAATTTTGACTCAATTTCTTCTCTTTTCTCCCTTTTTTTAAGTATAGTTCGATTTATTTTTTAAGAATTAAATACAAAAATTGAAGACATTAGAAAACAAGACGCTTTGAAAGAGATTCTTTTTGATGATACAAATTTTAACTATTTCCTAAACCTAGCGATTTATTTGATAATTTGTTAGATTTGAAGGAAATCGTCGACAGCGAAGAAATTGCTAACGATTCAATCGAGAAACTAAGCCCGAAAGATAAATCAATTCTGTAGTTGGAAATCAAAATAGGGGAAGAAATTAGTTTTAATAAATATAATGTACTTACTAATAATAAATTCAAATTAAAACGCTTCAAGTTAGTAATATTTTAAGTAAAAATTCTGCATTTTCAACACAAAAGATGAATGTTTAAACAAGTACTTGAATTTTTAACAAAAAAGATCAATTTTCAACCAAGAAGATTAATTTTAAACAAAAACAGACGAATTCTTGACCAAACAGATGAACTATTTCAACTTTTAAACTATTTATCAACAACCAAAAAAAATTATTTCTCCACGGAAAATGTAATAGTTGACATTTCAACAAAACAAACAAATATTAATTTTAAATTAAAAACAATTGAGTTCATCCAAAAAAGACGAATTCTCAATAAAATAGTTGAATCCTCAAACACAATATATTAACTACCAAAAGAGATAAATTTTCGAAACAAAAAAAAAAGTAATTTTCAAACAAAAACAAAAAACAAAAAATTGCAGTCAAGAAAAAAATTTAATTGCTGATATTTTAACCCAAAAATATTTTATTTTTAAATAGAAAACAGTTTAGTTCAATAAAAAAAATTCTACAATGCAGTTTAATTTTCATCTCAAAAAATTGAAATTTCAACAAAATAGTTCGTTTTTAACCAAATAATTGAATTTTACACAAAAATAGTTGAGTTTTCAACAAAACAGTTGAATTTTCAACCAAATATTCGAAGTTTTAACCACATAGTTGATTTTTCTACTAAATTGTTAAATTGTAAAGTCAAAAAGATGACTTTTTCATAAAACAGTGTAATTTTCAACCCGAAAATGTGAATTTTCGTCAAAAAATTTTATTTACTGCCATAATAGTTGAATTTTGAACCCAAAAAGACGAATTTCCAAAAAACCAGTTGAATTTATAACAAAAAAGGATGACTTTTTAACAAAATTATTGAATTTTTCACAAAATATTAAACTTTGCAACCAAATAGTATAATTTTTATTTAAAAAAATAATTTTTAATGAAAAACAGTTGAGTTCAACCCAAAATGACGAGTTTTCTACCAAATAGATAATTTTTATTCCAATAAATGAATTTGCAACTAAAACGATACATTTTTCACCAAAAAAAATGCATTTTTACAAAGTAGTTCAACTTTTAATCAAGTAGTTGAATTTTCAACTAAAAAAGATGATTTCTTATCAAGAAATGTAATAATTGATATTTCAACCAAAAATGATTTTAATTTAAAATTAAAAATAGTCGAGTTCATCCAAAAAGATGTTTTTTTTTATCAAAATGTTAACTTTTCAACCCAAAAATATGAATTTTCAACGAGATATTTGAATTTTCAACAAAATAGTTCATTTTCTACAAAAATAGTTGAATTTTCAACACAAAAGTTGATTTTTCAACCGAATATTCGGAGTTATAGCCAAATAGTTGAATTTTCTACCAAATTGTTAAATTTTCAAGTCAAAAAGACGAATTTCTTATAAAACAGTTAAATTTTCTACCCAAGAGGATGAATTTTTAACAAAGTTGTTGAATTTTCAACAAAGTAATTAGATTTTCAACCAAACAATAAAATTGCTAGCCAAAGCAGATGAATTCTCAACAAAAAATATAATAGTAGACTTTTCAACCAAGAAGAATGATCTTTCAACAAAAAATAGTTGGATTTTCTTATTGAGTTCTATTAAATCAGTTCGCATTTAGGTGAAAAAAAATAAGAAAAAGGGGGAAATAGGGAAAGACTATGAAGCCTGTGATAAATAAGTAGGAATTTGGACTCACTTTTAATACTTTTGAACTATGTAATAAAATACGTGAAACGGCATATCAGAGAATAATAGGTATTTTAGTTGTGGTTGTACAAACAAAATTTTGGAAATCGAAAACAATATGCAAAAAAGTGACGTATATTAGCTTTCAACTGATAAAAATGCATCAGAAACAAATTTAAACGACTTAGAAAACAAAAACAGAAAAAGTAGGATTTTCAAATATTCATTTTTGAGTTTTTCAAATTATTTCTTTCTAGCTTACTGAGAAAAATACTTTAAACAATTCAGGGTTCTGTACTAAAAAAAATACTCTAGCAAAGAATTGATGAAAATAAGGAATCAAAATCTATCTACTGATAAAAATACATTTTAAAAAGTTAAAACATGAGGAGTTTTCAATTCTGTTGTTTATATATTTTTCAATTTTTTACCTTCTTGGTTTTTTTTCTGATGTATTTTTGTCAGCAGAAAGTGCTGAAGTATTCAACAGATTTTTCAAAGGTAGCTAAAAAAATATTTAATATAAAAATTACTAGAAAACTTGCTAAAGAAATTGCAGCTGTTCCAGGGCATTTTCGTACAATATTCACGAGATACCCATATGATGTAAAAAAATTTTAATAATAAATTAAATCCCCCTTTTCACCTAAAATTGAACTACTGAATCGTTATGATCCCTGAATAAAGGATAAAAATAAATCTTCACAAATCGAACTTTAATCATCTTTTTTTCCATAGGCGAATCGTCTTTACTTTAAATGGAAGTTTCCATTTCTCCACGTTCCACACTGTCAATTAAAAGTTTTCCAGTCTTGAATAATAAATAATTTATAATAAATAAAAAAATACCAAGCGCATTTTATTTTTCAATAATGATGCTCATGCCTTGTTTACTTCCACAGTTTGCCTAGAGCTTCAGATGCACCAGTTTTGAGTGGTGGATCCATTTTTTCCTGGGGTACGAAATTTAAATACACTGGAAGAACAGAAAGGGAAGTTCTGGAAGAAGCTGGACCTCTTCGAAACGAAGAACCTCCTATTCAACGTTGTCAGTCGACAGGACTCAGGAGAAAAGCCAGCAGTGTACCTGCCACCCCGAGTACTCCGAGTCAAGACCTCGTTGAAATTCGTTAGTATTTATTTTGTCTTTTACATTGCTTCTAGTTTTCTTTTTGTAGTTTATCTTTTTAGAATACACAAAACGTAGATTGGTAGCGGTTTAAATCCATTCATCCCTTTTTCAATTATGTGTCTTTACTAGAAAACTACTTCCTACACAAAACAATTTAATCGTTCTTCATCATTCATTTCAAAACCTAAAAATATCTAAACTGGATTCCATGCCGGATTCTCACAAACCAGACCTTGACATCATTGATTTTTTTAAACTTGGGCTACGTATTTGTTTAGCAGAGAAAATACAGGTTTGATTTTTTTTTAAGTCAATTCCCAAAAAACGCCTACCCTGATTTTCTTCTTTGCTCTTCAAGTCACAAAAATAAGTTCTTAAAATCTTTCCATTGCAAAATCCAAGTTTTTAATTGATTATATCGGTTTTATAATTGATTTTATAGATTTTCGGTATCATGCAAATAAATTCGCTTAAATTAATTGTATTTTTGGGTCTAGAAAAAAAATTGGTTGGTTTGCATCCGAAAAAAGTAACAAGAAATGCTGTAATCGGTTGATATTTAGACTGTAAAGTTCTAGAAAAAGAAAATATCCGAAGTAGAAAATTCCGGACATTTTTTAATATTACCGAATTTGAACATTTCCGATAATAGATCATTCCTGAAATAAAATTGCCGACATTCTAAAATATCCGACACTATAAAATTACTCACGCAGGAAAATTTCCGAATCTAAACAATTAAAAAACTCTTTTAATAATAAATAATAAAATAACAAATATGTTCATCGAATGAAAGTATTTTATTTTGTTTATTATTTTTTTATTTACAATTTCATAATTGTTTAGATTCCGAAATTTCCTTGTGTCTGCGGCAATTTTACAGTATCGGATATTTTATAAGAACGGCAATTTTATTTCAGGAATTTTTAATGTCGGTATTATCATAAACTGTGAGCAATTTTTCAATTCATGGAGTTCAAATTGTCGGCAATTTTTTGTAGTTTCGGGAATTTTTTATTTCGAATATTTTCTTTTTTCGGGAATTTTCCAGTGTCGAGAAATTTCTTTTTCGAGATTTTTCAGTCGTCTCTTTTTATGTACAGTTTTTGCTAGCAAACAGTGATAAAAATAAGAAATTTAAATAAAATGGCAAATTTATAATTTTTTGAAAATGTGCAAAAAACATGTTTTTTTTTTTTTTTTTGATTGGCTTAAATGAACACTTTTTTGGAAAAAGTTGAATATGTCGAACCTGACATATTTTGCAGTTTGAATCGAAGAATCATGCAAATATTTTGCTTTTATGGAAAACAAATTTTTTCGTGATTTTTATTTTTTTGCCGATTTGCCAACTTAATTACACTTTAAACAACACAAAAAAAAAATTTCATGGAAGGAAGATAATAGTATGTTTCTTTGATTCAAGCTGAAGAAATTTCAGTTTCGACATATTCAACTTTTTCCAAACAATTTTGCAGATTTTCAAAAAATGCTTAATTGGACCAATTTTTTAAAACAAATTAAATTTTGTATTACTGTTCACAAGCAAAAACTGTAGGAAAAACAACAAGAATTATTTTAAAATAATCAAACAGAAATTAACATGTATTAATTAAGAGGTTGAACTATCTTTTTTATAAGTTTTTTCACTTGGTAGTGAATTATAAAATAACTTTTTTGCTTATTTTTATTTAATTTGCTTTTTTCATTATAAAATTATGTTTTATCAATATAGAAAAGCCTAGAATCATTTAAATGTCCCTTGATTAATTTGAATACCAAAAATCTATCAAATAAATTACAAAATCGGTGTAATCAAATCAAAATTTTATTTTACAATGGAAAGATTGTTTAAACTTATTTTTGTTACTGGAAGAAAAATGAATTGAATCAAATAGTAAAAAAATTATATTTTAAGCAGAAATTAAAACAAATTGTTTTTTTCACATCACAATTTTTAAAAAATAATTTATGTACAGCACGTAGGTTTTATCAATTTTTCCCTAAATAGACATTTTAAAGAAAAAAAGGAAGTATAAATCAAATCAGGGTAGGCGTTTTTTGGGAGTCGACTTTTCACAAAAATTAAAATTTTTTGTTCCGAAACATGAAAAATAACCATGAACTCAAAAAGTATCCAAAATAGAAAAAAGTGCAATAACTTGAAAAGAATAATTTTGAAGTGAAATCTTTAGCAATCAATATTTTCTTCACCAAACAACTAAGTAGCCAAGTTTAAAAAAATCGATGATTCAAAGGTCTGGTTTGTGTAAGTGCGTCGTGGAATCCGCCCTAAACGTTTCAATTTCAATTAACTGGATTTAAAAATTGATAAAATAGAAGTAATATTCCGAAGGTTGCTGCAGGGAATTTTTTACAGTTTCTGGAGTTTAAAGAATTTAAAGAGTTTTCCTGTTTAAACAATTTCCTAATTAAGCTTTCGAAAGTTAATTCAGATTAAAATCCTGCATTGAGTCATCTCAATATCGAAAGTTTCAAACTTGGATAGTTTCTTAACTTAGGGCTTTATAATCTTTCTTAAGTTCATTTGCACTGACTTATCCTTTTAAAAAAGTTTATATTTAAAAAGTTTGAATTGAAGTGCCTAGAAAAATAAGGGAATTTTAAAATCGGAATTTTTGGATAACCCTGATTCTGTTAATAACGATGATGAATTAAAAATTCCAGGGATCACAGTCCATCCCCTTTTTTTATCTAATCTTATTTTCCCCCTTTTCTCCCTTAAATTTTAAAAATACCCTAGAACGCAAAGCATCGAGAATTTTGACTCAATTTTTCCATTCTCGCCCTTTTTTACAAGGTTTCGATTCACGTTTTAAGAATCATAAACAGAAAACAAGACGCTTTCAAAGATATTTTTTTCAATTTTTAACTATACCAATCAATGAACTAAACCCAAAAGATAAATAAATTCTGTATTTGCAAAGGAAATAGCGAGATTTTTTACGAAATAAGGGAATAAATTCTTTAAAAAAAAATGCAGGTACTAATATTAAATTTAAATTTAAACGCTTCAAATTTTTAATATATTTCAAATAAAATTATTGCATTTTCAACAAAATAGATTAGTTCTTAAGAAAATAGATGAATTTTTAATCAAGAAGATTAATTTTCTTCCAAAAAAAATGAATTTTTAACAAAGTAGTTGAACATGTCACCAACTAGTTGAATTTTCATCCAAGAAAGGTGAATTCTTAACGAAAAGTATAATAGTTAATATTTGAACCAATAAAGGTTTTGATTTTCAATAAAAAACAATTTAATTCATCAAAAAAGACGACTTTTTAACAAAATAGTCTATTATTCAACCAAATTCTTAAATCAAGCCAAAAAGATGAATTTTCTACAAAAAAGTTGAATTTTCAACTAAAAAATATGAACTTTCAACAAAAAAGTTCATTTTCTACCAAGTACATTAATTTTTTAACAAATCGTTAAATATTTGATGTTATTCCAAGTTTTTTTCACGTCCGGGAAGTATTGAATAAAATGTTTAGGAATGGGAAAAATTATAACTTTTTTCCATTTCTAAACATTTCAAACAAAACAGTTAAATTTGCAACCAGATTTGTTAATTTTCAAGCCAAAAAGGAGATTTTTCTACAAAACAGTTCAATTTAAAACTGGAAACATGAATTTTCAACCACAGAAACTAATTCTCAACCAAATAGTTTAATTTTGTACCAAAATATTTGAATTTTCAATAGAGAAATTCAACAAAATGTTGGAATTTGCAACCCGAAAATATGAATTGTCAACAAAAAAGTTAACTTTCCACCAAAATAGTTAAATTTTCAGCCAAAAAATAGGAATTTTCAACCAAATATTAAAATTGTCTACGAAAATAGTTGAATTTTTAACCAAAAAGACGAATTTTCTCCAAAACGGTTTATTTTTCAACCCAAAAATATTCAAAAAAAAAGTTAGTTTTAAAACAAATAGTTCAGATTTCCACCAAAATAGTTAAATTTTCAATCCAAAAAGACGAATTTTCAACAAAACGTTGAATTTTCAATAGGAATTTATGAATTTTTAACAAAAAAGTTAATTTTCAACAAAAAAGTTAATTTTCAACAAAAAAGTTAATTTATAACCAAATAGTAGAATTTTCAACCAAAAATAATGTCTTTTTAACAAAATTGCTGATTTTTCCACAATAGAATTAAATTTTCAATCAAATAATGAAATCTTGAACGAGAAAACATGAATTCACACCAAAAAATATGATAGTAGACTTTTCAACCAAAAAGAATGAACTTTCAACCAAGAATATTTGGATGTTCTTATTGGGTTCTATTAATTCAATTGACAATCAAGTGGAAAAATGAGTAAAAAGTAAAAGAGCTTAATAGGGAAAAGACTGTGAAGCCTGCGATAAATAAATAGGAATTTTGACTGATTTTCAATATTTTTAAAATATGTAATCAAATACGTGAAACGGCATATCAGAGAAAAATTATGTTGATTGTGATTGGAGAAACAATATTTGAGAAATCGAAAATAATATGCAAAAAAGTAGCGTATATTAGGACCCTCTAATAAAGTATAATTGATTTGGAGTTGATTGTTATGTGGCTAGGTTTTTTTACAAATTAGCAAACTGCGTATTTAAAAAAATGTTAATGTTCATAATTTTGTTATTTTCGTCAATAATGATTTTTTAAATTTATGTTTTCTTACAATAGAATCTTTTTTTAGCTGACATTAAAAAATGTTTTGAACATTTGAGAGCTTTCAATTTTTAATAATAATTAGAAACAAATTTACACTCCTTCGAAAACAAAAATAGAAAAAGTAGGTTTTTCAAATAGTCATTTTTGTGTGTTTTCAAATTATTTCTTTCTAGATTGCTTAGAAAAAAATTGATGAGAATAAGGAATCAAAATCTATCTACTGATAAAAATACATTAAAAAAATTCTAGCATTAACGTTTTTCAATTCTGTCGTTTATCTATTTTTCAATCTTTGATCTTCTTGATTTTTTTCTGATTTTTCAAAGCTAGCAAACTAAAACCTAAAATTGAACTACTGAACCGCTGCGATCCCTGGAATTCTTTAGAATTTTTGTATCTCCAAGAAGTATTTGAATAAAATTTATTTTATTTATTTTTTAATTTCAAAAATCATTTTCAGGGTATTCTAGTTTACCGAGAAGCTGTCATAGTGCAGGTCTAGACGGAGCCGGAATGTCTGACATAACAAGTGGTGTTCCTTTAAGTTCTCCCTACTGCCCTGACAATACCTTGCCACTTTTGGAAACTGTCTCCGAAGATCAGGAAGTTCACGCTAGGAGAAACAAGGGTTAGTGCCTATTTAATGTGCTCAGCTTCTGACGCACCTTGGCTGGGACAGATACAAACTTCGAAAGAATTATCTGATTAATGATATTCCTTGATTGGATATTCTTCAAGCCATTGTTGCAAATCGAGGCTTTTCGTTGTTGGTTTCAAGCTTTAAACATTTATTATTATCGACTATGATTAGGATTCACTAGTAACTAAGAATCTTTCATTGTATACTATACATTTTACCAAACCAAATTTTTGCGAGCTGAATTTTGTATTAATCAAACACACTGCCTGCATGAAAGGTCTTGATTTGAGAACCTGAGATCACAAAAGTTGCATGAAGGTGTCGCTTTCGGAAACAAAGTTTGGCTTTTAATAATCGCATTTCTGTTTTACGTGCACCATCGCTCTTTCTTTATATTTTGCTGACGGGGAAACGAATTGATTCGAAAAAAAAGAAAAAAAATATCATTATCAGTAGAGACCTTTTAAAGGGACTGAAACTTTGTCTCCGAGAGTTTGAAGATATTTTCTAAATCGGGATAAAATTTTAGTTGTCACTGGACTGCTTCTTTGGCTTTTTTAAACCTTGATTTGGGTTTTCTTTCTTTCTGTTATTTAGCCGTAGACGAGAATGATTCGCATGCGAGTGCTACCCACTCCACAACCTTCACAACCACAACCCAAGCGAAAAAACTGAAATTCCCAAAGAGCACGTTCAACCGACCACAACCGTTGTATAGTCAGAAAATAGTAATAGGCTCGGATGAGTTGACCGGGAACATCGAAAACATCGTCAAACAGAAAATAAATTCACTAGAGAAAAGTCCGAAGGTGGTCAGGTCGACGGCTCTGATTATAAAGACGTCTAAGACTCCCTCCAGGGCTAAGACAAACGGGAATTTAATCAAGAATGGAGGCGATAACGCGGTTTCGAGTAGGATTCCTTGCGCAGAGAGTATTTATTCCCAGGAGGCGAAAGCTGCTCAACAGGTAAGATCGGACCAAAATGAATCGAGGGCAGAGTCAAAGATCGATTCAAAAATCACGAACGGTTCTTTAACTATGATAAACACTCTGCAGAATATTAGTCCATCCACCTGGGGACAAGAAATTCTACGTAACGTGGGGAATGGAATCGATGCGATTAGGAAACGTTACGACTCTTCAGGTGCGTACCTTTGTAGACTTGTTCTTTCCAGATATCCATTTTCTATATTTACATTATATTTATATTATATTTCGAATTTTCGTTAGGGTGACAACTGATCTAAACTTCTAATCTGCTCCCTTTCATGAAAAAAATCTTTCATTTATTTATTTAACCCTAAATCCGGCAAGGAATATCAAAATTGGCTATGAAATGATTTTTCAACCAAATATTTCGATTTGCAACAAACAACAAATTTTAATTTAGACGAAACAGTTACATTTGTAACCAAATAGTTGAACTTTCAAGCTAAAGGGACGAATTCTTAATCAAATAGTGGTATTTTCAAACAAACAAAATTAACGGAAGATGGTATTTTGTCGACCAGGGTAATTAATTAATTAATTTTCTGATGTTAAACATTTCGATCTACTGGTCAAATAATTTTTCTGGTGAAACGAGAAAAAATCTGACATCCGGGCTGAGGCAGATTTTTTCTCGTTTCACTAGAAAAATTATTTGACCAATAGATCGCAATGTGTAACATCAGAAAATTTAAAAAAATTAACTTCAAACACAAACAGTTCCATTTTTATCCAAATACATAGTCGAATATTATGATATAATAGTTGAAATTTTAAGCCTAAAAGACTAATTTTTTAGAAGGCAGTTTAATTTTCAGTCTAAAAGGACGAATTTAGTATAAAAAAACGAATGTTTAACAAAATAATCAAATTTAAAAAAAAATAGTTGAGTAACTAAATTTATGATAATTGACATTTCAAACAAGGAAAGATTTGAACCGAAAAAGACGAATTTTGAAGAAATTATTTGAATCCTCAACCAGACCAGATTAATTTTTAACCAAACAATTGCATTTTTAACTAAAAAAAAGATAAAATTTCCACCAAAAGAGATCAATTTTCAAACCAAAATGTCAAATTTTCAACAAGAGTTGATTTCAGCCAAGAGAGCAAAAAAATGTCAAGCAAGTTGTTGACTTTTCAAACCAAAAAGGCGAATTCTCTATAAAACAGTGGAACTTTCAAGCGGAAAATATAAATTTTCTGCCAAAAATAGAATAGGTAAATTTGAAGTTAAAAAAATTGATTTTGTCTAAAAAAAATGTTTAAACCTTGATGGATCTTTCACTAAAAAAATGAATTATTAACCAAGTATTTCAACATTCATTTTAAACTAAAAACGATCAATTTTCAACCAATAAGGTAATATTTATATTACGGTTAAAAAATTGATTTTCAATCAAAGAGATGTATCTTCAACCAATAAAATTAATTTTTAAAAAGAAGTTCAACTTTCAACCAAGCAGTTATATGTATTTTTGATCAAGAAGATTATTTTCTACCAAAAAAGACGAATTTACAAAAAAAATACATAAATTTTCAAGCAAATTGTTGAAGTTTCAACTAAAAACGATTAATTTTCAACCAATAATGGAATATTAAAATTTTCAGTTAAAAAATAAATCAATTTTCAACCAAAAAAACTAATTTTTTTAAAAAAATAGTTAAACCTATAACCAACTGGTATAATTTTAAACCCTTTTCTAATCTCTTAAAATGAATTTGATTAATTTCTGAGTTATTGAAACCGTAGGAGATAAAGTTGTTAATATATTTATAAATTTTATTTATCATTTTAAGTGCCTGCGTTAATAATATTTATTTATTTAATTATCTCTAATAAAAAAAGAAAATGTGACATGTGAGGTATAAACACTATAATTTATATTCTAACTCGACATTTTTTAATTTGCATCTAATCATAAAAAGTGTAAACGATAAACAAGTTAACTTTTTTTTGTCTTAAAATTGTAAACAATTTTTTTAAGTATTTGAATCGACAAAAAATCTGGTTGTGAATGAAGCTTTTGAAAAGATGTCTTAATTTCTAATTGTAAAATGGCAAGAGAATAATTTTTTGTTAAAAAAAGAAGGGAAATAATCCTGAATAAGATTAGTTTAGTTCAGTTGTTATTCTACTAAAAAATACCTGCGTAGTTTTCATTTAACAGTCACGCTCTTTCCTGGTTTATCTTCCATTTATCTTTTAAGGTTGCATCTACAATTTTTTTAAATACAAGAATATTAAAAGCCTTTTGAAATCCAAGGGTTTTAATTATAGACTTGTTCCACGTAACCGTTAAATTTGGGTTTTTTTCTGAATTTAATGGCTTTTAAAATTGAGCATCTCTATATAGTCTCTATTTAGAAAAATAATTCTCGAAAGCATATATCAGCTCTCAAAAACAATTGTTAATCAAGTAAAAATCCCAAAAAATGATAAAAGTGAAAAATAATAGTATTCTGATTTTTTGTTTCAGTCTGTCAACGCGAAGGTGATGCGAACGACTACTACTTCCGAGATTCATTCGACCACTCGTCTACAGAAAGTCAGTTAATCGACCCAACCGGAAAGTCTCAAAGTCGATCGGTGACGCCGGTGCCGAAAATGCAAAAACTTCAAAACTCGAAACTGAATTCGCAATCTCGACTCACTGGTGTTAAAATAAAGCAGAAGAGTTTGCGAGTAGTAAAACTCCTGATACCTGCCTTTATGATTACTATCACTGTGCTTTTCGTCGCGATTGTTTTAATTTTCGAAACAGACTCTACTTTGTTTAACAGCCTGCGAAAAACGCCGGAAATGGTGGCCTTACGAAACCAATATTATTTACCTATTAAGGAATTTCTTAGGACCAAGCTCGGCTTATTTTGATTACGTACCGAGCTAGAAAGTAGGTCGTCCTTAATCGTGTGCTCCTTTATCCAAAAGTCAGTGCCAATCCAAACGGCACGATAGTGCCACGAGCCTGCGTCTCTATTTCTCAAAAGCTTTTCTAAAAAGCTGAAAATCTGACCACTAAAAGCTGGTCACAAAAAATAAAGAAAACGCAGTATCTCCAAGATGGAAGGAACAGAGATGATGAAACATAAAAGCTCTATCGACAGGATTCAGTCCGCTCTAAAAATTCGAGATATGTGTTATTTTATGCAATTCTTTGACTTTCAATTATTATTTTTTGACTTGGAAACGTCCCTTAAAATCTAAATCGGCAAACCTGTCGGTGGAGGAATAAAAACGGTCTTCCGGTGACCTTTCGAGGAGATTATCATATAATCTCGAGAGCATCGTAGGTTTATTCAAATTGATTATTATTAATGAATTAATTATTTATTATCGTCTGGACGCGAGTGACAGCGATGGCCTATTGGAATACAAATCAAGAGCAGAGCTGATCTGAGAACAGACTTCCCCTTAATTACTCTCGTGTTTACCGAAATAATAACTGAAGTAACTTTAACGAAGTAAATGGACTATTTTAGATTCAAGGAAGTGCTGAAAGATCGATGTAAGATAGACGATTGGATAGGAAATTTATTCTAGGTACTATAGGAAATAATTTATGGATCAACGAAATGCAATTTGTTTTGGTAGACACTTATATTTAAGTAGTAAATAATAATCTAATGATTTATCTAATATAATCATTGTAAAGCTCAGATTCAATTTGAAACGTAGTTTCGTCTCGAACCTGTGATTTTTTGCTTCCGCTTGTGTCGAAATTCCAACTCGAAACAAGCTGGATTGTTCATTCTCTAGTGTAAATATCGTACCTGTTTGCAACATGTGCTCCTGATCATAATCACGATTAAGAGCATGTACCAGATGGTCACGCGACCAATTTTTTTTAAACAAACTTGCAGTCAAATGTATTTTATATACTAGACAGACGAACGTCTGTCTGATATAGAAAATACATTTGACTGTAAGTTCGTTTAAAGAAATTAAAATGTATTTTCTATACTAGACAGAAGTTCATTTGTTTAGTATATAAAATGAATTTGAGTGTAAGTTCGTTTAATAAAAAGTCAAATGTATTTTCTATACTAGACGAAATTCGTCTGTTTAGGATAGAAAATATATTTGACTGTAAGTTCGTTAAAACAAAAGTCAAATATATCTTCTACACTAGACAGACGTTTTTCTATACTAGACAGAAGTTTATCTGTCTAGTATGGAAAATACACTTGAGTTAAAAAAAAAATTATTTTCTATATTAGACAGAACTTCGTCTGTCTAGTATATAAAATGCATTTGAGTGTAAGTTCGTTAAAAAAAAGTCAAATGTATTTTCTATACGAGACAGAAGTTCGTCTGTCTAGTATATAAAATTAATTTGACTGTAAGTTTGTTAAAAAAAAGTCAATTATATTTTATATACTAAACAGACGTTTCTCTATACTAGACAGAAGTTTATATGTCTAGTATAGAAAATACATTTGAGTTTAAAAAAAAGCCAAATGTATTTTCTATACTAGACAGAAGTACATTTGTTTAGTATATAAAATGCATTTGAGTGTAAGTTCGTTTAAAAAAAAGTCAAATGTATTTTCTATACTAGACGAAATTCATCTGTTTAGGATAGAAAATGTATTTGACTGTAAGTTCGTTAAAACTAAAGTCAAATATTTTCTATACTAGACAGACATCTTTCTATACTAGAAAGAAGTTTGTCTGGCTAGTATAGAAAATGCATTTGAGTTAAAAAAAGCCAAATTTATTTTCTATACTAGACAGAAGTTCGTATGTTTAGTGTAGAAAATCCATTTGACACTAAGTTCGTTTAAAAAGAAGTCAATTATATTTTCTATACTAGACAGACGTTCATCTGTTTCGTATAAAAAATACATTTAAGTTTTAAAAAAGTCAAGTGTATTTTCTATACTAGACAGACGTTCATCTGTCTAGTAGAGAATTTGACTGTAAATTAGTTTTGAAATGTTGGTCGCAGAACAGTCTGGTACATGCCTTTAATGAATTTCTTCTCAATTCTAGTCTTAGAAAATATTGTACAAAGAATTAGGCATTAGGGAATCAGTAGTATAGTCGCGGTAGGGCTTATTTGTTCAGAAGTTGAGTTTATTACTTTAGAGTTTATGTAGCAAAGACGCAATATCGAAATATTTGAGGCTTTTAGTATTCAGGAGATATTAAGAGACATCTGGCAGGTTTTTTTTTCTTGCTATTTATCTGCGACCTGATTGAGATCTTCCATAGGAAGTAAAATTTTATTTTATTTCATTATTGTATCTTATTTTACAAGATTATATTCTTTTATTTTGTAATTATATTTTCTGTACTTATAACTTTTATTTTCTATCAAAGTTTTACAATAATGCTCAGTTTAAAAAAATCGGGGTTCCTTGCATTTTTGAGCATTGGCGCACATGTTGCAAAAATCGTGAGTGATGCGTCTGGGTGAATTTTTATTTAATTTTCTTTATTTCGTTAGAATATCGACAAATGAAAGTGAGAAGAAGTAATACTTTAATGATTAGAGACATTAATTTTCATTACATTTATTATAATAAAAGTCTGGTATGCAGTTGGGACCAAGTGAGAAAAAAAGAAATTCTACAAAAGGTAGAATTTACTAAAGAGAGACTGCATCTTTTTATCGGCCTTTTTGAAAAAAATTCTAATTTTTGGAATTTATTCTGTTCAGGATTTATATCTAATCATTCGAGTATTACTGCGTTTTTTTAAAATTGTTTTTTTTTTATTTGAGATGTTACTTTAGTTGTTTTTGAAAATGTACAATCGAGAGGTTAATTTTTTCTTCTAAAAGTGCCTAACGCTTTACTGTTGAATTGGATTGAAGCTTCTAAACTGATTTTAGATCATGACGGGAGTTTGTTTTAATTTTAATATTTGATTGGTAATTGTTTTATTTTTTACATGAATTCCTGTCTTGTATTTATCTAAGTTTTTCACTTAAAGAAATATATGAAATTCTTCTTTCCTGGTATTTATTTAAAATTTTTGTGAAATGTAAAGACAAGATAGGTATTTATTTCTGAAGGCACTTAGTACTTTAGTTGTTTTGAACAAAATGAACGACGTTCGGCGATATTCTGTAAATTATTGTAATTCGAAAGGACGATACAGCCTACGCGATATACATACAAATAAACGGATGTCAATTGAAAAAATAATGTAATCTATAGTTTTAGCATAAGTGTGAACGAAAAAAGCAAAGCGATGAGACACAAAGCTTAAAAGCATTTTCATAATTCGTCGGTACAGTAGGTTTTAATAATCGAAAACCAAATTAACTTTGGTTTGTGGTGTACGTGCGTAGTTGACATAATAATCTAAGAACTGGAATCCAATGTCTAGAAAATTCAAGGGGGAAAATTCAAAGTAGATGGAGAACATCTGCGTGATAATCTTAATATTTTTATTTTTTCGAGTCGAACGGAAGGAATTCCAAACTTTAATTTCAGATCTGTTTTCGAAAGAGATCGAATAAAAAAGAAACTAAAATTTCAAAGTCTTAATAATATCAGGGAATTTAGCTTTCTTTTTTTTTCTAATTCTTTTTGGGTATTTTGGTACTTAAGGGGAGTTAAGATTTATAATTAATAAGGAAACAATTTTCACTGGGGTTCAAAGTATTTGAAATGGTTTACGTGAACATAAAATTCGTACCTATGCGATGACATTCTTCCTGCCAATTGTACGTAACTATCAATCAATTTATTTATCATCGATAGAATCGACGCATTTTTAGTCTAAAATACATTGAAAATTGTTATTAAAATTCATTGTCAATATTAGAAGAACAAATTTCAGAAAAAAAATGTAATTCAAACTAAAATGATTTTTTCTGTATTGTGACCTGTAAAAATATACTGTAAATTAATTAGGTACTTGAGATTAAATTTCAGGCCTCAGACTCACCACACTATTGACACTATACGACACTTTCTTTAGCGATGACACTATTTTGCTAACATTTCGAAAAATTACGTTTAAAGACACTATTTTCTCATAACTGTCCGCGAATGCCAGTATTTCCTTACATTTACTTGAAAAATATTTAACATTTAAAAAAATTTTGATTTGAAATAAAAAACAGTTGGATTTAGCCAACAAAAATGAATTGCAATCAAATACTTCAATTTTCAACAAAAAATATGACTTTTCAACACAGAAGATTAATTATCTACCAAAAAATATGGATTATCAATAAAATACATACATTTTTAACCAAATAGTTGAATTTTCATCCAAGAAGAATAATTTTCTATCAGAAAATACGAATTTTCCACAGATTACATAAATTTTCAACTAAATAGTTTGTGAACAATGGATGTGATGTTAGTCCAAATTTTATCTGATTAATTTTTAGTTTATATTTTCTTCGATTCTAAATTTTTAAACTAAATAGTTGAATTTTTTAACTAAAAAAGATCAATTTTTAACCAAAAATGAAGTCGCTTAATCTTCATTTAAGCGAATTAGTTTTCAATTAAATTTTTTTTCTGTAAAACAGTTTAATTTTGTAGGAAATCGTTGAATTTTCAACCTAAAAAGATAAATTTTCAACGAAAAAGGTAATACTTGACATTTAAAAAAAAATTAATTTAAAACAAAAACTAGATTTAGCCAATAAAAAACGAATTTTCAACAAAATACTTGAATCCTCAACTAAAACAGATTATTTTTCAACTATACAGTTGCATTTTTAACAAAAAAAAATTGATTCTCTACCAAAAAGATGAATTTGCAACAAAATACATCAATTTTCAACCAACTGGTTAAATTTTCTACCAAATTGTTGAATTTTGAAGCCAAATATACGAATAATCTACAAAACAGTGGAATTTTCAACGAAAACGAGTTAATTTTCAAACCAAACAGCCAAAAAAATGGCCAACGGCCATACCACGCTGAAAACCCCAGTTCTCGTCAGATCACTGAAGTTAAGCAGCGTTGGACGCGGTTAGTACTTGGATGGGTGACCATTCAAGAATACTGACATGAGTGCTGTTGGCACATCGTGGGTGTGGTGAGCCCACACTTGTAGTTATTTATAACTACAAGAAAAACCTAGAAACACTACCCGAATCGGGTAGTGTCACGCCTACCCTGAAAGGGAAATGGTTTAATGGTATATATATATATATATATATATATATATATATATATATATATATATAAACAGAATAATTTTTAACCAGACGGTTGCATTGTAATCCAAAAAACGTGAATGTTTTACTAAAAGAGATGAAATTCCAAACAAAAAGACGAATTTTCAACAAAACAATTGAATTTTCAATCAAGAAGTATAACTTTTTAACAAAAGTGTAAAGTTCTCAACAAAAGAATTAAATTTTGAACAAAATAATGAAATTTCTAACTAAAAAAGATGAATTCTCAAATAAAAATTTAATAGTAGACTTTTCTAATGAAAAAAATTAACTTTAAAGAAAAATAGTTAGATTTTCTTATTGGGTTCTGTTAATACACTTCGCAATTAAGTGGAAAAATGAGGGAAAAAAAGGAAATAGAGAAGAGACTGTTATAAACTATACATTACATTAAATTAAAATTATAAATTGTTCAATTTCAAAAGCTATTAATTAAAACATTTCTAAGTATAAAGCTTAATTGAGAAATTTTTTAATGTTCTCAATTAAAATAATTAAAAGAATGAACTTTCAACCAAAAATTGCGAAAATAGGAATTTTGATCGTTTATAGACTGAAGAATGACATTTCAACTAACATTGAAGTTCACTTTAATACTTTTAAAATATTAACTTAAAAACTCGAAATTTGGCTTAAAAAATAAAGTTAATTTTCCTCTGCATACTTTTTGATTTCGAACACTTTTAAATTCGATCTACGCCTAAGCTTAATACTTGAAACATTTAATTATACTATTTTTTCAAATTTGTGGCAAAATTTTTTAGATTTGTGACACTATTCACACTATTTTTGATCTCTGAAGTGAGTCCGGGGCCTGCAATTTCTTGTCACTTAAAAAGCCGATTTTGTTGGTAAACGTGGCATTTAACAATAATTATTTATAATTCTCAGATCAAAGGAAAATTATCGAGAATTGAGTTATGAATGAGTATTCATAAATTGTAAATTAAGACTGAATGAAATTTAAAAAATGCTCGGAACTCAAAAAGGGAGTCTAATTGAAATTAAATTAATAAAGTTATTACTTAGAATTTATTTAATAATTAAATAAATTTAAAAGAGGAAAATACTGAATTTAATATGAGAATTTTAATGAATACTCAAAAATTATTTTTATGTTTGAAACAATTCAAAGTAGAGTGAAACAAACTAATAAAGGTTAGAAATCAAGCAAAACTTTCATTAATTCAACATGCTTCTAGCTTTACATATCACGTAGAAGATTGGTACGATAACAATTAAAATTAGAAGGCTTTGAAAAATTTCTGCTGAATGATGAAGATAAAAAGCCCAGAAAAAAAAAAAAAAACAATCACAATTTTATACGTTATTGGTCGAATTATGAATTTTATAAAACACGAAAACACCAAAACCTGCGTAATCAAAATCTTTGTCATACTCTTCGATTTCTTTAAGCTTGCCCTAGCGTCTCAGTCACGTATAAATGTTTACAAGTGTACCCTTCGTCTGATTTATTCTTTGCCTCCCGCTGTGCAACTGGTCTGAATTTATTTTTAAAAATTGCTCTCCGGAATTCCGCTTCAAATTTTAAATATTTAACATTTGTGTACCTAGAGTATTTAATTTTTGAACGATGATTCTGAATTGTGAGACTTTCTACCAGAAAATATTTCATAGAAATAATATTGTGAATTTCGATAGTGGCAAAGAAACAATATTCGTGATGTGCTCTCTCAATTGTAGATCGCTAGACGTACGTCGAAGCGTCTGCTGCTCCTCGAGTTGAGATCAAAGAGGATTAGAAGAGAAACTTTTTTTTACGATAAAGAGCTTAAATTGTTTTTATTTTAAGTTAATTGTATAAAACAAATAAAGTTATCCAAGGTTACAAGTATTAATTCCTACTTCATCTGCATTTTAATTATTTTAGATTTAGGTAATAACGATTTTTAATTGTATTTATGTGTACTTCGCAAAGAGAAAATTTATATAAATCTAATTTACATTAAAATAAAAAAGGAATAGTAAAATGAAAGTATACTGAAATATAAAGCATCTTTTCCAATCCACTTTTGATCTAGCTTTTTATCCTGCGTTCATGAAAGGTCCTTGACTTACTCTGAAGTTTTTAAACATTGTTTTATTTTATACTCTGTTTCGGTAGATATATTTTCCAGCTTTAAATATCAAGTTTAATTTTTCGAAAGTTCGTTTATGGGTCAAATTGAAGAGTTCAGAGTGAATCAATAACTTTTTTTTAATGGCCTGCTTTGTTCAAGATAGATCATCGCTGCACGATCGAAATAAATTTGCACTTTTTCAAAGAACTTTTCCTACATTCTTACTTCCTATCTACTTTACAATTAAGACAAAAAACGGTGTGTATTCAAATCCTGGTAAAAAATTCCCTGACAATTCCAGAGTTTTTCCAGGTATAATTTTTCATAGTATTCAATTAATATTTTTTAATTTACAAAGCTTTGAGAAGTTATATTAGAAGATATTCTTAAATATATTAGCACCATCGATTAATTAAATAATACTAAAAATATAGTTACTCATTTCCTGAATTTGTCTCTAAAGTCCATAAATTTTAATAATAATTAAAACAAATTTTTATCTTCTTATACTTAAAATTCAGTACATATTAAAGTAAAATTAATGTGTATACTATATTAAATTCAATTTAAAGCGTTTCAAATTCCTAACTTTTCAAGCAAAAATATTGTATTTTCAACCAAAAAGATTAATTTGCTACCAAAAAATACATCAGTTCCCAACCAAATAGTTGAATTTTAAACTAGAAAAGATCAACTTTCAACGAAATAGTTGTATTTTTAAATTTAAAAAATCAGTTTTTAACCAAAAATGGTATAGTTAACTTTTCAGTTAAAATTAATTTTGCACCAAGAAAAAAAAAATTTTCAAACTAAGTGATGAATTTTTAACAAAAGAGTTTAACTTTAAAAAAAGTGATTAATTTTCCAAGAATATTAATTTTCTTCCAAAAAAGACGATTTTTCAATGAAATAGTTGAATTTTCAACTACAGAAGACAGATTTTCGACCAAAAACTTGCATTTTAAACTAAAAAAGATTAAATTTCAACAAAAAATGGAACAGTTACATTTTCAGTTAAAAAATTAACAATCAAACAAGCTGATTTATTTTTAACTAAAATTATGAATCCTTAACTAGAATAGTTTAATTTCCAACCAAAAAGATTAATCTTGAACCAAGAAGATTAATTTCTACCAAAAAGACGAATTTCCAACCAAAAAGATGAATTTTCAAACAAGAAGATTAATTTTCTACCAAAAAAGACAACTTTTTCAACAAAATACATGACTTTTTCGACTAGAAAACACAAATTTTCAACCAAATAGTTGAATTTTGAACTAAAAAAGATACATTTTCAACCAAGAATAGAACAGTTAAATCTGCAGTTGAAAAAATTAATTTTTAATCAAGCTGTCGGATTTTCAGCTAAAATGATAAATCTGCAACTGGATTAGTTGAATTTTAAAGAAAAAAAGATCAATTTTCCACTAAAATTATGAATCTTTAACGAGAATAGTTGAATTTTCTATCATAACGATGAACGTTTAACCGATTAGATTAATTTCTACCAAAAAATAAGACTTTTCAACAAAATACATGAATTTTAATCTAATAAAAGATAAATTGTCAACCAAAAACTGAATAGTTAAATTTTCAGTTAAAAAAATTAATTTTCTATCAAAGAGATGAATTTTCAACTAAAATTATGGAATGCTCAATTGGAATAGTTAAATTTTCAATTTAAAAAAAAAACTTTTTAACAAAAAAACTAATTAAAAAAAAATACATTTTTAAACAAAGTGATGAATTTTAAACTAAAATGATGACTCTTCAACCAGAACAGTTGAATTTTTAACCAAAAAGATGAACTTTTAACTAAAATGATGAATCTTTAACTAGAATAATTGAATTTTAAACCAAAAAGATCAATTTCCACTAAAATTATGAATATTTAACGAGAATAGTTGAATTTTCTATGAAAAAGATGAATTTTTAACCGAGAAGATTAATTTCTACCAAAAAATACGAATTTTCAATAAAATACATGAATTATCAATTAAAAAAAAAAGATAAATTGTCAACCAAAAACGGAACAGTTAAATTTTCAGTTACAAAAAAAATAAATTTTCAACCAAAGAGATGAATTTTCAATTAAAAAATTATGGAATGTTCAATTGGAATAATTACATTTTCAGTTTAAGAATTTACTTTCAAACCGAAAAAAAACGAATTTTCAATAAAATAGTTAAATACAGTAATATAAAGCTACTTATGCAAATAAAGAATCATTGTTATTCAATTTCATATTGCAATTTAAAACAAAATTAAGAATGCTCTGATATTTCCAGGTTTTTCCAGGTATATAAAAATTCCCTGGCAATTCCAGGTTTTCCAGGAATTACAGGTAGGGTAGATACTCTGCAGTTACAATATCGCTTATTTGATCAAAATAAAACCTTTTTGTTACGAAGCAATCATATGTCGAATGTCTTAAATGATTTTTTATTTAGCTAAATTTACATGAAGAACGTCAGTAAATATTATTGCGACGTTCGAGTTTTTTTTAGCATTTACGTTCTTTGCAACTGACCTTATCCTAATATTAGTGAGACAAATTTCCTATTCAGTATATAAATAAATATTTATGCGAATCGGAAAATAATTCACTCGCACAAGCATCGGGCATCGAGGAAATCCTTAAACGAATTAACAAAAACAGCACTGTCAAAAAATGTCTACAAGGATTTTCTTCAACCATCATCTTTATAATCATGTCATGTTTCACTCACTCGCTATAAACATGTCGCTCATCGAATAAAGAAAGTGTCAAATTAAAAGTCATGATAGTCTTCTGAAATCAAAATTCGAGAAAGAGATCGAAAATAAAATTATTTCTTTTCTTTTTAATTTGTCACTCTCTAAATTTCGAATCTTTAAACTTCTTTTCGTTACCTCGATTTATTTTGCAGATAAAATTCCACTGTTTAGGGAATTATACATTGAAAATGCCTGCAAATCCCATTAAAACCGGATTTACTAGCCTATTCTATAAATGAAAATATAAAGATTGCTACCTATGCAAAAAAATATGCGTTTGTTAAAAAACTAGAAGGTACTTTAAAACTTAATATTTTAGTTTAATTGCACAATGGCAATGGACTTACGACACTCCTGATTTCCCGTAGAAATGACCGTACTTACAGATTTTTTATACAAAAAGAAGTCAGTCGCGAACATAGATAATATGGCACGGCTTTGAGTACAGTTTTTTTACAGTTCTCTGCAGACAATAGTTTCAAATTCGAACTATAGATGTATATTTTATAATAGAACCAGCATTTATCCTAAAATAATTAATAATAATTTTTTAAATCACCAGTGTGGAAATATCAGGGCTCGGATCGATTAGGAGGTTTTAAAAAAGTCGGATTAGTGATTAGTCGCATAAAATTACAAAGAAGGTCGCATGATATTTCGAAAAAAGTAAAAAAAAAGCAGAAATAATAACTTCATTTATTTAGGAATATAAAGTATATCATTCTCATTGATTTTCAAATTTCTTAACAATAGTCAAATAAGAGAAGCTTGTAATTTACATTAATTTTCAACTTCAAGAACAATTACTTTGAACATTTTAAACTTGAAATTACTCAACAATTAAGGTTTTAAATTTAAGACTATATAATTTCAATATGAAATTATCCATTTTTTAGTAATCGAGAGTTCACAGATCGAAACGAATGTTTTTACAAAAAAAGTTGAGTTTTCAAATTAAAGTCGAATCTTTTAAAAAACAGTTGACTTTTAAACCCGAAAGATCAATTTTCAATCAAATAGATGAATTAAAAAAAACATTTGTAATCAAACAGCTGCATTTACAACCAAATAGTTAAAAATTTTCAAGTAAAAGTAACGAATTTTTAACAAAGCAATTGAATTTTTAGCCAAATAGTTAAATTTTCAACCAAATGGTCGCTTTTCAAACAGAAAAGAATAAATAATCTTCAACCAAATGGTTAAATTTTCAAGCAAAAATTACGAATTTTGTAAAAAACAATTGAATTTTCAACAAAGACGTTAATTTTTCACCCAGAAAATTTAATTTTCAAATAAATAGTGGAAGTTTGTACCAAAAAATAATAATTTTCAACCGAACAGTTGCATCTACAACCAAATAGTTGACAACTTTCAATCCAAAGAGACGATTTTTTAATAAAGTAATTTAGTTTTAGCCAAATAGTTGAATTTTCAAACAAAAAAGATTAAACTTCAACCAAATAGTTAAATTTTCAAGAAAAAATTTTTTTTTGTGCAAAACAGTTGAATTTTCAACCCAAAAATATGAATTTTCAACAAAAAAGTTAATTTTTAACCCAGAAAGATGAATTTTCAAATAAATAGTTGAATTTTAGACCAAAAAATAATAACTTTCAACCAAACAGTTGCATTTACAACCAAATAGTTGAGAACTTTCAAGCAAAAAAGACGAATTTTTAATAAAGTCATTTAGTTTTAGCCAAATAGTTGAATTTTCAAAAACAAAAATGTTCAACAACACAGTTGAATTTTTGACCAAAAAAGATGATTTTAAACAAAAGTAATTGAAATTTCCAACCAACTGGTCGAATTTTAAAATAAAATATATTAAACCTCAACAAAAGAGTCAATTTTTACCCAGAAAGATGAATTAAAAAAAACTTTCAACTTATCAGTTACATTTACAGCCAAACAGATGAACTTTCAATCAAAAGAGACGAATTTTGAACAAAGTAGATGAATTTTTAACCAAATAGTTGAATTTGCATATAAAGAAAAAGAATTTATTAGAAGACAGTTACATTTTTAACAAAAAAGTTAATTTGCAACCAAGAAAGATAAATTTTCAACCAAAACAGATGACTTTTCTACCATAAAAGAGGAATTTTCAATCCATGATGATGAATTTCCTATCCAAAAAGGCGAATGTTCAACAAAACAGTTAAATTTTCGACGAAAAATGATGGGTTTTCAACAAAATAACTAAATTTTCAACCAAATAGTTGGGTTCTATTAATTCAGTTCGCATTTAAGCGAAAAAACAAGAAAAATAGGAAAGAGTGTGAAGACTTTAATTGAATGCGAAATTAACAGATTTTGAACGTTTTCAACCTAAAAATGTCCAACTGTTACCGGCTTATAATTTGAAAAAATTAAATCTCTGAATATGAATAACGAAATTATAAAATGTTCAATTTCAAAAGCTATTAATTTAAAATGTTGTGAATATAAGGCTAAAGAGAAATTATTTAATTTTTAATGTTCTCAATTAAAATGGTACAATTTTTTCTAGTTTTTAATTTCAATTTTAAAGCTGCATTGTGATTAAAATTTAAATTAAGTATAGCGCACGATCCGAGCCCTTCAATATAAGAAATTCGAAAACGACTGACAATTTCATTAAAGTCAACTTTTAATAAAATTATCGATTTACATTTATAGTTCGAAAGCCCTGCTAGAAGTGTAATAAATAAATAGCAATTAATATAGTTATACATACAATAATATATATCAAAGTAGAATCTGCAACATCAAACACTGAAACTTACGAATTTCCAAGTTTCAATTACAATACCTGATTCATCCAATATGCTTTTATTTGTACTTCTTAAGATCAACAATATCTTAAAAATGCAATACTTCAAAATCTTAGTAAGATCCTTAAATATTATAGACAAGTATGAAATATATTAATAAAAAGATACAAAATTTATTGTTAATTTGAATATTCAACTCCTTATTGTATCAAATTCCTAAATTTCACTTTTACAATGTTAAAAAATTGTTTTTCTTAGTGACGGTAATAATTACAAAAGGATAGAAAAGAATCTAAGAAGTGTCAGATGTGAAAGATTCTACTTTATTACAATAATAATAATGTGACTTTACACAGTATATGCACTCGTGAAACTGATGCACAATTTATCAGCTCATTAAAACTTCACTCGGTTTGCTTCTGGGATGCACAAAAAGTTAAAAATTAAGAAAAATGTAAACAGTGTCGATTCTGAGAGGAAAGTTGAAGGGATTACATTTTTAAAACGTAGAATTATCAGTCAGGTACGTAAAAGTCCTTCGGCATCCCAGGCATGAAATTATAAATTATGTTTATAAAACTATAATAATCTAAAGAAAACTTAGACAGACTTCGTTTAAAACTGACAAAAAACTTATTGAGATTTCAAACACAACGTTAAAAAGTTAAAGGCACCCCATAAATTAAATTCTCAAGGTAAAAGAGTAAGGTAAAATTTCGCTCTTCAAACTGAACTTCTACTAACTTATGACTGGATGCCAATAAACCAAATTGTTCCAAATTTGTTCCTTATAAAATCGTTTAAATTTATTCGATAAATTTATTTATTATTTACTGGTGTTCGTTAATCGTTACTCTTATTACGAAATAACGAAAAAAATTCAAACTTCGTTCATATTTCTAACTTTACGTTTCTGAATGAAAAATTTCAGAATTTAAACATTCCTTAATCGCGATTATTAACTCGAAAAGTCAAACTTAAAATTGTAGAGTGGCATCACAGGTTTATCAACACGTTTTAACACAATTTTAACACGCAAAAAATCGTCTTATTCCACTCGCAAATATTTGAAACTTTGGATTCGCAATTTTCGCTCTTACCTCGAAATGATTCGTTATTTTTGACGAAAGGCTATTCAGGAATAAGTACACGATTGTGTTACTTTTCGTATCTTTGGCAACACCAGAGTGGAACAAAAAGTACCTGGAAAGAAAATAAAGAATAGAAATGGAAATAAAACTGAGAATTCAATTGTCAGAGGCACAGTTATTCTTAAAAACTCACCTTTACAATGAATCTAACGCCGACCAAATTTGTATTTTCTTACTGGATGACACAATTTTTGTTCCTTTGGGCTAAACCGGCTCTCGAGAGATCACGCTCAATTTCATCATCGTCTTCAATTCTGTTAATAAAATACCGATTTAATATTTTTACTTAAATGGACGATTCTCTATAATAAGATCACTTTTGATGGGAAGAATTTGTTTGCAAAAGTATTTTTAAATATTTTTTTTTATCCAAACTGTTTATTGGTGCTAGAATAAGCAATTTTAAAAGTAATTTATAAGTAATTATAAGTAATTATAAGTAATAAAAACATTTTTAAATGGTCTTAATTTTATGAAAATGGGTATCGTCCTAGGGTTGTTGGGTCGCTCAATTAAAATATAGTAATAGAATTTTTAAATTCAAAATGGGTGATTCAACACTTGAAATAAGAATCTAAAAATATGTATTTTAAAATTTTTTAATTGAAATTTATTCAATTTTAACAATGTATAAATAAAAATTCTTAAATTTTGGCAAGAGTCAAGATTTTTCAAGTTAAATCTTCCAAATTGAAGAAATTTTGAATGCATATCATAAAAATTAAAACTTGCATAATTTTTAATTGTAACTGAAAAATAAAAACTCTTCAATTTTACAGCAACTCAAGACTTCAATATATAATATGTACAATAGAAAATGATGCAAGTATGAATGCTTTTTTGGAACAGTTCAATTTTTAAGAGTTAAAATTGAAAAATATTCAAATCTGGATATTGAAAATTGAAATTGATTCAATTTTAAAGATCTATAAACAAAAATTCTTAAATTGTGACAAGAGGTACGAATTTTCCATTTTCAAAAAAAGAAGATATTTTACATGTAAATCATGAAAATTTTTTATTGAAAAATTAAAACTTGCCTAATTTTTGATTGTAAATTTTCAAAAGTAAAAAATCTTCCAGTATTCAATTTTAAAGAGTTACAATTTAAATTATACAATTTTGAATATTTGCAATTGAAGACTCTTCAAAATTTAATGTGTATAATAGAAAATGACGTAATTTTGAACGTTTTTTTTTGTAGTTCAATGCTGAAGATTTAAAATAAAAGCCTTAAATCATAAAAATTACTGAATTTGTAACTTTACTGTAAACCTTAAAAGTTCCATAATTTGTAATGGTAAATTTGAAAATTAATAACTCTTCAAGTACTCTACTTTAGAGATTTATAATTTAAAGTTATTCAATTTTGAAGATTTTCAATTGAAAATTCTCGAATTTCGAAAATATATGTAAAACAGCAAATTATTCAATTTTCAAGATTTATATTTTTAAAGGTATAACATATAATTCTGAAAGTTTTTTTTTTTTTGAATAGTTCAATTTTGAAGATCTACAATTTATTGAAAATTCTTCAATTTTGAATATTTACAATTGAAGACTCTTCAATATTTTTTGTTGTTGAAAATAATGCAATTTTGAATGCTTTTTTTTTAAATGGTTCAATTTCGAAGATTTAAAATTGAAAAATATTTCATTTTGAAGATTTACAATTATTCAATTTTAAAGATTTCTAAATAAAAATTATTAAATTTTTTCAAGATTTAAGAGTTTTAAATTCTAAATCTTCTAAATTGAAAAAATTTCAATTGTAAATTATAAAAATTACAGACTTTTTAACTGTAAAACCTAAAACTTGTACAATTTTTAATTGTAAATTTGCAAAATTAAAAACTCTTCAATTTTAACGATTTACTCATCAAATTATCATCGCACGTTCAAGAAAACAAATTAGGGGGAAACTTTTTAACTTAAAATTCTCCTGTGTTTAAAAGCGATAAACAAAAAATCTATAAGAAAGAATAATAGTTTTTGAGACATACTTTTGAAAAGTAACAGCCAGAATTTGTATTTTATTAACCTTGGTTTCGAAAATCCCGCTCAAGCTTAACAACTTGTGAATGGAGAACAAGGAAAAGTAATTTTTTAACGTATTTAACGCTTGTTGAATATATTTTTCAGGTAAAATAATCTGTATCTCTCTTATGCTTTTGGTCAATGTAACAACAAAGAAGAAAATCACCAAATTTTGAAACAATTCAATAGATATTCGCAAAGATTCTACACGGGCAAGAAAAAGTGACTTTTACATGGAGAAATACCCAAAAATCAATAGTTCCTTAGAGAAAATGTAAGCTTCTGTAAAAAAAAAACAATGCTTACGCTCTTTCTTGAGTATCGAGATGATGGACCAACTCATCTCTTTTATTTACAATAGACACCAATTCTTCGAGCAAAAGATCCTCTCGGATTTTTTGCTCTGCAGACTTTTGCCATTCTTCGACAGCAAGAATACTTCTCAGTTCTCGATTCAAAAGTTCAAATCGTCGTTCCAAATCGTCCTCCTTCTCTCTGTAATTAAAGATTCGTACATAAAAAAAGCAATTTGAAATAGAAAATTCAAATTGAAAAGTACTTAAACAGAGTGTCTACTCAAATCCAGGAAAAAAAATCTCCGACAGTTCCAGGTTTGTTCCAGGTATCTTGGAATATGTATACAGTTTCGCGAGTTTATTATAAATAATTTTTTTTTTACTTTTTAGGGATTCAATTATGTAATACGTTTAGTTTAGAAAACTTTGAAAAATGATATTAACAAGATATTCTTACATATATTAGTATTATCGATGAATTGAATAATTAAATAATACAAAAAACATAATTAATCATTTCTTGAATTTGAATAATAATTCAAACAATTTTTATTTTATCTTCTTATACTGAAAATGTAATGTATATTTAGGTAAAATTAACGTGGGTACCTACTATATCAAATTCAATTTAAACCGCTTCAAATTCCTAACTTGTCAAGTAAAAATAAAATACATGAATTTTCAACCAAATAGTTGAATTTTCACCTAAGAAAGGTCAACTTTCAAACAAAGAGCTGAATTTTGAACTAAAAAAGGTAAGTTTTCAACCAAAAATAGAATACTTAAATTTACAGTTAAAAAATTAATTTTCCATAAAAAAAAATTGCAAACAAAGTAGTTTCATTTTCATCTAAAAAAGGTCAATTTTCAAACAAACAACTGACTTTTGAACTGAAAAGCTAAGTTTCCAACCAAAAATGGAATGCTTAAATTTTCAGTTCTAAAATTAATTTACCCTTAAAAAACAAATTTCAACCAAGTAGTTTTATTTTCAACCAAAAAGATGAATTTTCTAACAAGAAGGCTAATTTTCTACCAGAAAAGGCGATATTTTAACACAATACATGAATTTGCAACGATACAGTTTAAAAAATAGTTTTAAAAATTAATTGTCAACTAAACTGATTAATTTTCAACTAAAATGATGAATGTTCAACGGGAATAGTTGCATTTTAAACAAAAAAGATTAATTTTAAACTAAAATTATGAATTTTTAACTGGAATAGTTGAATTTTAAAGCAAAAAGACGAATCTTCAACAAAATACATGAATCTTCAACTAAAAAAGACAAATTGTCAACCAAAAATTAAATAGTTAAATTTTCAGTGAAAAAATTAATGTTCAACTAAAAAAGGCTAAAAAGACTAAAAAATAAATTGTCAAACAAAAATTGAATAGTTAAATTTGCAACTACAATGATGGAATGTTCAACTGGAATAGTCAAATTCTCAGTTAAAAAAAATTATTTGAAAACATAAATTTTTAATAATATAGTCAAAGTTTCAAATGTAATAGATAAATTTTTAGTAAAAAAGTTAATTTTCAGTTAAAGAAAAAACGTATTTTCTACAAACTAGCTCATTTTTCAGCCAAAAAGATGATTTTCAATTAAAATGATGAATCTTCACGAAAAAAATTAATTTTTAACAAAAGATTTTAACTTTTAAGTTAAAATTTCAGTTTGAAAAAATAAATTTTTCAAAAAAAAAAGTTACATTTTCAAATAAATTGACGAATATTCAACTAAAATAATTAATATTTAACTGAAATAATTAAATTTTCAAGAAAAAGATTAATTTTCAAAAAATTGTCAACCAAAAAAATCCATTTCTACCAAAAAAGTCGAATTTTCAACTAAAAAAGATAAGTTTTCAACCAAAAATTGAATAGTTAAATTTTTAGTTAAAAATATTTTTGCAAACCCAAGAGATGACTTTTTTATTGAAATAATGGGATATTCAACTGGAATAGTTACATTTTCAGTTTAAAAAAATTAATTTAAAAAAAAAATAATAATTTCATGAAATTAAGTAAGTTCTAAAGAGAATAGTTAAAGTTTCCGTTGAAAAAATAATAAATTTTTAGCCAAGAAAAAAAAGAAAATTCGAACAAAACATCTCATTTTTCAACCAAAGAAATGAATTTTTCATTTAAAAGGTTGAATTTTCAACAAACAAAAAAATCATTTTTAAGAAAAGAGTTTAACTTTCAAACAAGTGATTAAATTTTCATTCCAAAAAAGATTAATTTTGAATGAAAAATATAGTAGTTGATAATGCAACCAAAAAATATTTTAATTTTTAATAAAAAACAGATGAATTCAACCAAAAAGATCGAATTTTCAACAAAATACATGAATCTTCAACCAGACACTTGAAATTTCGACTAAAAAAGATTAATTTTCAACCAAAAATAGAAGTTACATTTTCAGTTAAAAAAATTAATTTCAAACAGAAAAAAACAAATTTTCAACAAAATAGTTAAATACAGTAATATAAAGCTACTTTTACAAATGAAGAATTATTGTTACTTAAAGTTATATTGAAGTTTAAACAACAAAAAAAGTAAGCACACTCTCGAAAAATTCCCTGACTTCAAAAAAAATTCACTGATATTTCCAGGTTTTTCCACGTATATGAAAATTCTCTAACAATTTCAGATTTTCCAGGTTGGGTTAAACACCCTGTTAAAGGAGATTTTGCAAATTGATTACGAATTTTGCTTCAAATTCTAAATTTAGAGGTTCAGAATTAAAGAAGTGTATCTTACAAAATGTTCAATTGCATCTGTCGCCTTAGGAGGGCGTTTTTCTTATTAACAAGTGTAAACCACAAGGACATCAGCCTTTCCGTTTCCTCTTCATTATCACTTTCCATGGCAGCTCGAAGTTGCTTTTCGAGTTTGGCGGCCTGAACATCAATCTGGCTTTGTTCTCTCTCCAAAGCTTCCAGCTCGTTTTGAATATAGGACGTCATATCTTTTCCCAACTAAAATAAAAAATGACTTTAATAATAAATCATCAAACCTTGAAGCAATAATAATTCAGTTTGATATATTAAATTTATTACCCCTCTCAACACGTAAGGTCCGCCATCAGGATAAGTCTTCTCTGGCGAAATTCGTTCCATGATTTTCGAAAAAGAATAGAGAGGTGTAGAACATTTTTTGTCACCATCAGTCACTGGAGTATAGTTCCCATTGTGTTCCGACTGAAAAGCATAAATTTTACTCTCAAATCAGAAAAGATTGGCAGTTTTTAAAAATGTTAAAAAGCCTTTTTTTAATTTTTTGATTCATACTTTAATACTTATTCGATCGCCAGGAGTCGAAGGCGTCATACTTCTTCTAGGACTATTGTTTTGATCGTCTGTAGACCGGCGATCGCTATTATTGTCGTCGCTAATTTGATTAGTCGAAACAGTAACCCCCAATCTTGCTTCCGCTATCAATCGCCTTGCTCTTTCTCTCAACTGCTGTTGCCTTTCTTCATCACTTTGCTGTATTTTTACAATAAATTAGAAAATTATTTAAAATTTTTTTCTTATTTTTAGATATTAATGAGGATTCTTATTCCACTTTAAACACTTTGGTATCTCATAATTCAGAGATCACAGTACTTCCCCTATTCCCCTGCGTTTCCTTTTTTTTTAATTCTCCCTTTTCCCCTTATTTTTGAAAAACTTCCGCTTTTCCCCTTATCCAGGGTTACTACAAAATCCCATATTTGAAATCCCCTGACTTTCCCTGACAAATCTTTAATTCTCCCTGACTGTTATACATTTTTCTTTCTAGTTTAAAAACAACCTTACACCTAGGAGATCAATGATGTTACTGCAAAAAATATTTCTTACGAAATTTATGCAGAGTTTATCAAAAATTTCCAGGGCTGCCACAACCTAATTTACTTGAAAGAAGTGACCTACTTAAACCCAAAAAGTGACTAATTTCTCACCGAAAAAGTGACTACTGTGCATTAATTACGTAACTAATGTTCTTTTGAATTCAGAACTGATTATTTGCATTAGCCCGAAAATAACTTCAAAATTAAGAAAAACATTTTACATTAGAGAAATTTTTTCCCTGGAAAAAAAATCGATTACTTTGAACCAGAAAAATTCCTTTGAATCAAAGAATTTTCCTCTGAATCTAAAAGATTCTACTTCCAAGAAAATAAAACAACATTCCACATAAAATTTTGCTCTGGGGCCGTGCATCAATTACTTACAGTTGTTTTCTGAAATTTTGAACCACGTACCCCCCTTTGATAGGGTCAGTAAGTTTTAACCCCCACCTTATATCTTACGCAATTTTTGCCGACTAAATTTTTTTCGTGTATTAATTTAGGGGTGATCCAAAATTAACGTAAGTCGATTTGGGTGGAGGGGAGGTTTGAATTTTCAACAAAAGAGTTAATTTTCAATCGAAACAAATTAATTTTTAACCAGAACAGTTGCATTTCTAACCAAAAGAATATGAACAGTCTACAAAAAGAAATAAATGTTCAAGCTAAAAAGACAAATGTCCAAAAAATAGTTAAAATTTTTTAGTCAAAAAAGAAAAAAAATCTCAATCAAATTGTTGAATTTCAAGTCAGAAAACGAATTTTCAAAAAAACAGTTAAATTTTCCACCAAATCGATTAAGTTTCTTCCAAAGAAGACGAATTAAAAAAAAAACGTTAATTTTCTACTAAAAATGATAAATTTTTAATTAAAAACGAAATAGTTCAATTTTCATTTGAAGAAATTAATTTTTAACCAAAAGGAAACGAATTTACAACAAAATACCCAGTGGGCACGAAATTTAAGAACGTAATTGGAACGTCCTAAAAACGTTTCTTGGACGTACAAGACAAAAGACGTTATTTGAACGTTTAAGAAACTGCCCTAAGTCAGACCAAATAATGTTCTGAAAACGTTTCATGTTCCAAATACTTCCTTAAAACGTCTCTGGAACATTGTATGTTCAAGGAACGTTATTTGGACTGACTTGGGACATTTTTAGAATGTTCTAATAACGTTTCTGGACATTTGTGCCCACTGGGTATTAGAATTTTCAATGAAAAAATGAATTTTCAACAAAGTAATTCAACGTTCGACCAAATAGTTGAATTTTCTGACAGAATCTTGATTTTCAATAAAAAGTTAATTTTCAATCGAAACAGATTAATTTTTAACCAGAAAGTGGCGTTTATAACCAAAAAAGAAGACATTTTTAAACAAACCAAAAGGTCTTAGTCAAGCCAAAAAGACAAATTTTCAACAAAACAGTTGAATTTTCAACCAAAAAGGATGACTAATAAAATTGTTGAATTTTCAACAAAATATATTACATAAGAAATGGTTTTCTCCCCCCCCCCCCCCCCCAAAAAAAAAGACTACGTAATTTATACACGGCCCTTGATCTAGAAAAGTTATTCTAGCAAAACGGGGAATTAAAACTAACAACATGCGTTCTAATAAAAAAAAAGACGAACCTCCACAGGGCTCGTTGCGATAGAACTAAGGCCAGACTTTGACTGATTTCTCGCTTGTTCCAAAAGCAGTCTTGCTCGTTCCCTAAGCTCGTCATGGCGAGTGACCAGGGGCTGTTAAAAGGTTAAAATCAACAAAAAATCTAGCAAAGCGAAAAACGTTAGTATACAATTATAATTATAATTACATGTTGCCCATGATGGTCGTCCTTCGAAGGCGACAAACCTCGAGATTCGGAATGAGCGCGACTTCCTTTGTCGGGTGAAAATGGCGAAACCTAAAAAATATAAAAAGCAATTCTTAATTTTGCTATAAGTGGTGAACAAAAATAAAGCCCTTGTGTGTAAAGCTCAACTGAAAAATAAAATCAAGCAAAAATACTTGAGGAGTGCAGCCTATTTATATCCAGGATTGCTAACAAAGTTCCCATTTTGACATTCCTTAAATTTTCCAAAAGCAAATTTTTCGTTATTGTTAAACTTAAATAATTTAACCCCTAATTTTCTGTGTATTTTAAAATTTAAATAATACACTTCCAGATTTTCCAGGCAATGTTGCAACCCTGGTTCCAAACATAAAAAATATAATATCCAACAATATACTCATGCGGAGAAAATAAAACCTTTGGATTATTAGCGGCGATAAAAAACCTTAGGAAGTGCAATTTAGCAATTTTCTTATTTTTAAATGGAGTCCTTTGTAATGCGCAGTTATCGATTAAATAACGTGCAAGTATTGCATTTATGAAGGCGACATTCAAAGACGAAAAAAAAATTGAGCTGTGGACGTGAATTTTATTTTTGACTTTAATTATTTAAAAAAGCTTTTAGACAGGGTAGCCGTTGTAATGGAGGAAAACAATTCCAAGTCATTTCCCAGATTTTTCCCGGTTCTCAAAGATTGTTTCCGGTCATTGAAATTTAAAGATTCGAACTCTTGAAGCTAAAAATTTTTCATTTGGAGTTATAAAAACTCTACTGCAAATTAAAACACTCAAGTGGAACTCTCTTAAATTTTAAACTTTTAAAATTAAAGCGTACACGTTTTTTAATTTAAACGAACAATAATTTACACGCATAAAATGGAAGCTTCTAAGACTTTTCAATTGAAAATTTTTTTAAATAAATACCGTTAAAGTGCAAAATATTTTTTTTAACTTTTATAAATTATACAGTTCAAAGATTTAAAAAAATGTAAATCCACGCTATCATTTTCAATGATCTAAATTGAAGAATGAATCATTAAGTTTGTACATTTTCAAAATTATATAATTTTTAAATGGTTGAAAATTAATAATTGTTATTTATGCATACAAATTTTGTTTTGAAATATTTTTAAATATTTTCTTGAAATTATTACTTTTTTAAATCAAAAATAATTTCAAAATTTTCCAGGAATTTTAAGAAATTTTTGTTTATTATCTTGAAACCTTTCAAAATTCTTAAAAAGCTTCAAAATTTTATTTCAAAATCTTCAAAAATCTACATTTTGTTTCAACATTTTTAGGAGTCTTTTCAAATTTTAAATTATTTTTCAAATGTTTTCAAAAATTGTAAAAATCTTTAAAAATGATTCGATTTTTTCCAAGGAATCTTAATAAAATTTTTTTATTCTTTTGAAACCTTTAAAATGCTTAAAAAGCTTCTAAATTTTTTTTCTCGAAATCTTTTTTTTTGTTTAAAATTTTTCGAAATCTTTTCAAGTTTTAAATTAAGTTTGAATAATTTCAAAACTTCTAAATATCTCTTAAGCCTACTCCAATTCTCTCTAAATTAATAATTCTTCAACTGTTATTTATACATCAAAGTTCAACAATTTCACTTACAAATACAACTTTTTAAAATAGAACAATTAAAATTGTAAAGTTTAAAGTTTACATTTACCGCTCTGAAATTTTAAGCATTTCAAGACCTTCTGTTTCAAAAACAATTCAGTTTCAAATTGTTTAGTTTTGGACAATTTGATTTATAATTGCTCATGTTACATAAACAGTTCAAGATTGCTAGATATTAAAAATTTGATATTTTTCTAAATTAAAAATTTTCCAATTGAATGGGTTAAAACTGGAATATTTTAGACTGAAACAACACTTGAATAGGATTTGAAACTTAATCAAAGCGTTTAATTATGAATCTATTAATTTGAAATTATTTAAAAATTGAAGATAGTTTATAAAATTTCAATCAGACGTTACCATTTGTTTAACTACTAACACTTTCGAATTGAAACAGTTTATTTTTTAACGTTAAAAATTAAAATCTGTATATTGTTTAATTTTGAACAGGTACATAATAGTCATGTAAAATCAATTATTGTTCAAATTTTAGTGCTCAAACCACAGTTAAATTTTAAAAATCAATAATTTATATTTACAGTCGATCAACTTGAAACGTTTATTGTCAAAAATTTTTAATTGTTTAAGCCTTCAAAACAGCACTTTTAAATTCTTTACATTGAAAATATACCCTTAAAAATGAAAACGCATTGTAAACTGAATGATTTCATAATTGAAAAAGTTAACAATTCAACTTAAAATTTTTTTTTAAAGTTAAATAGAACTTATTTTAAATTGCATTATATCATGTTATATGAAATTTGGGATATTCGAAGTGATTGCATAGATTTTTCTTCCAAAAATTTGTGAAATTCCCGGTTTCCCGATCCAGCGGCCACCCTGCTTATAGCAGAATAAAATTTCAGTGAAATTTAGCTTGAAATAAATTTTAGTTAAAGGTTTATTTAAAGTACCAGCTAGTAATTAAAAAATGCGAAATTCCCGTAATAAATTCATTCACGTCGACATCCCTAATTAATGAGAACAGAAGAGTCCGGAGAGGAGACGCTAGAAGAACGAAAGTGGGAGAACGAATCTTATCACCCTTATCACGTTCCAGACAAGAATTTACAACTTTAGGAATCCTCCCACAAAAAAAAAGATAAACCCTCGGGTCCCTTTTGTTCTCAAACTCAAGATATCTCTTGCATACTGACATCTTGCACAGATGTTGTCAATTTGGAGGCGGAAATCGACCGTGATATTTTATCATCTACGATTCGAATGTTCTCTTCTTCGTCGTCACTACCGAAAGGATCAGTTAATTGTCGCCGAGTCATAAGAATCGGACGCTGCTGAATTTGGGTGCTTCTCGGTGGAGATTTACTCTGAATACAAGATGATTATTATTTAGCTCTCTCATAGTTAATTTAAAAACAGGCCTGAGATTGCATGGAGGCTATGAATTTACGGGATTTTAAAGATTTTAAACTATTTTGACAGATTCCAAAGAATTTCAAGAGATTAAAAAAATTGTAAGGGGTTTCAAAGGTTTTTTGAGGATTTCCAAAGATTTGAAGATAGATTTTAAGGAATTTCTAGAGATTTGAATGATTTTACTGATTCTCTAAGAATTAAAAATATTTCGATGAATTTCAAAGATTTCTAGTTATTTTAACGCTTCTTTTCAAATATAACTTTAATGAATAAGTTTAATTTAATTTATATTCAAGGGATTTACAATGATTTCTACTTATTTTAATGAATTTTTACGAATATATATTTATATATTTTAAAATATTCTAAAGAATTTCAAGATATTAAACAAATTTTAAGTTATCTTGAAGAATTTTGTAGCATTTCGAAATATTTCAAGAGATTTCAAAGAATTTCACAATATTTAAAAAATTTTATAGGACCTCCAATTATTTCCAAGCATTTAAGGGATTTTAAAGATTTTAAGCTATTTTAACAAATTCCAAAGAATTTCAAGATATTTCAAAAACTTCCAGGGATTTAAAAGAATTTCTAAATATTTTAAGTTTGCTTTTAAGGGATTTCTAGAGAACTTGGGAAAATAAATTAAATGAAATAAAATTTCAAGGGATTCCTATAGCGATTTCAAACATTTCAAGGGATTTTAAGGTATTTCAAGCAATTTTACGAAATTTAAAGGATTTTATTGAATCTCCAAAAATGTTAAAAGTTTAAAAAGATTTCTAGGGATTTTAACGTTTTTTAAAACAGAACTTTAATGAATTAATTTAATTTGATCGCTATTCAAGGGATTTAAAATAATTTATACCTACTTTTTGAAATGGATTTTTACGTTTTCTAAAGATTTCAAGGGATTCGACTAGATTTCAAAAGATATACAAAATTTCAAGGGACTTCAAGGAATTTCGAAACATTTCAAGAGATTTTAGAGAATTTGAAAGATTTCCAAACAATTACGAGTATTTCAAGGAATTGTAAAGGATTTCAAGAAATTTACAAAGTTTCAAGAGATTTAAAAGATTTTTTTGAGGATTTCTAAAGAACTTCAAGAAACGAATGAAATTAAATTTCAAGGAATTCCTAGTGATTCCAAACATTTTAAGGTATTTCAAGGAATTTCACAAGATTTAAAAGATTTTATTGATTCTCCAAGAATTAAAAATATTTCGAGGGATTGCAAAGATTTCTAGGGATTTAAACGGTTGTTTTTAAAGTGCTTTAATGAATAAGTATAATTTAATTTATATCGAAGGGATATCATATGATTTCTACTTATTTTAATGGATTTTTACGAACATAGAATTATATGTTGTTAAAAATTCCAAAGAATTTCAAGATATTTCCCAAATTTCAAGGTACGTTAAACAATTTTGTAGCATTTCCAAATATTTCAAGAGATTTTCAAAGAATTTCACAATATTTAAGGTATTTTATAGGACCTACAATTATTTTAAAGAATTGACGGGATTTTAAGCTATTGTAACAAATTCCAAAGCATTTCAAGATATTTCAAAAACTTCTAGGGATTGAAGAGAATTAGGTATGTTTTCCAAATATTTCAAGCTCGATTTTAAGAGATTTTTAGAGAACTTGAGAAAATAAATGAAATTTCAAGGGATTCCTAACGATTCCAAATATTTCAAGGGATTTTAAGGTATTTTAAACAATTTTATAAGATTTAAAGGATTTGATTGAATCTCCAATTTCAAAGATTTCTAGGCATTTGAACGGTATTTTTTTAATGAATTTCAATAAATAAGTAACTTAATTTATATTTAAGGGATTTCAAATGATTTTTACTTATTTTAATGGATAATTATGATTTCCAAAGATTGCAATGGATTTTAAGGAATTTCAAGGACTTCCTGGACAACTTGAGGGGAAAAAAACATTTTATTTCAAGAGATTTTGACCGATTTCAACTATTTCAAGGGATATGGAGGAGCTTTCAAAATTTCGAAGCATTTGTTAGATTTTAAGTTATTTCATAAGATTCAAAACAATTTCAAGAAATTTCGAAAATTTCCAGGTATTTCAAAGAATTTGGTAGGATTTTCAATGATTTTAAGCCCGATTCTAAGGGATTTCTACAAAAATTTGGAAAATAAATTAAATGAAATAAAATTTCAAGGAATTCTCAGCGTTTCCGAACATTTCAAGGGATTCTAAGGTATTAAGGGACTTCAACAAATTTCTAAAGAACTTAGGGAATCAAATCCATTTTATTTCAAGGGATTTCTACGGATTTCATTGATTTATACATAGGGATATGAAGGAATTAAAAAATATTCAAAGTATTTTCTCCAGAGTATTAAGGGATACCAAAGCATTTCGTAGGGTTTCTAAAGATTTCAAAAAATTTTAACGAATTTCACGAGATTCAAGGGATTTGATAGGATCTCCAAGTATTTCAGAGATTTTAGGGCATTTTACTAATTTCAATGGATTTCTAGAGAACTTTAGGGAATAAATTTAATTTTTTAATTTTCAAGGGATTTAAAATGATTTCTACAGATTTCTAAATATTTCACAGATTTCAAAGGAATTCACAAGTGTTAAAAGATTTCAAGGGTTTTTTATGGATTTTTAAAGTTTTCAAAGATTTTAATGGATTACAAATTATTTCGAAAGGTATCAACGGATTTCACTGCAATCGTTCCTTCGTAGTTTGTCTACTTTTTACATTAATTCCTTCAATATTTTTGTATTATTCATTCCAATACTGATTGTGCTATAATTTTTTTCTATACAATGATTTCATATAATGAATTTCCTATAATCGCGAAAAAAAGTATAGAACATTCATTACAGGAAAACTATTATAGGCTCATACTAACTTTCCTATCATATTTTTTCGTAAGGGCAGTTTGAAATTTTGCATGGAAGTCGCTTTTGTTCCATTCTTCGATCTCAGTTTTTTGTGCTACTTAATTTAATTAAGAGTTTGTTTCACTACCAAATATTATTAATAATGTAACATTATTAATAATGAATAATACATTATCAGTCGTTAAAGAAATAAAACCCGCCGGTCAATAATTCAGGGTTTACCCACTTATTTTTTGACAATCTCAGGCCTGATTAAAAAATCAAAATAAATATTAAGTGCCGCCAAAGATCTGAAATTAAAAAAAAAAAGACTAGAAGGAAATTACCTTTTCTCTGGCAGCGAATTTTTCTTTAGTAGGTGAAAGGACTTTTCCCAGGATACTTTTCGAACTTGCAAGAATTATATCCTTGACATCTTTCACACTCGATGGTGATTTGTCTTTGCTGTTTTCGTGATCCTGGTTATCGGAATTCAAACTCAAGTGTAACCTACTTTTCAAGGATTCGATATTGATGTCTTCCTTCTTATAATCGAACGGATTTGACCTTTGGAAAAGCATAAAAAAATCCAAAAATTAATTGAGGATACAAAAAAACTAAAAGAGATCTTATTTTATCAAATTTTTAATCTGAAACTTTTCTATCTTCGTACCACCTTCCGCTTTCCGATTTGTTGTTTCTTTGCTCGATCTGCTCCTTTTTGCGCAAATTAACAATTTCTTGTCCAAAAAGCTGAACGCTCACGTCTGCTTTATTATCTGTATTGAAGCGACCAATCATGTAGGAGGACTCGTCTGTCGTTTTACCAATTTGGTGTACCTAACGTAATTTCATTATTGGATCAGTTATCAAAATTAATTAAATGGGCATTAAATTTAAGAGGCCTCACAGTCTCTCCTGAAGAGGAAACACAGATTTTAGGGGAAGAAAATATTATATAAAAAAAGCAGGGTGTCTAGTGATCAGGCAATTTGAAATTCTCGACTTTTTCTTGGTGCTTTCCAGACCACAGTTGTTTCTCTTTTTTTGTAATTTGTCCCAAACTAACGTATAGAAATTCGAATTTTAACAATATACATACATAGGTTGAAATCTACCCTAATTATCTATAAAATAACTCAGGTAGAAGATATTTTGTCAATTTTTGTAAGAATATATTTAAAAAGTAGTGCAAATTTAAATGTTTTCTTAAAATTTTAATAAAATCTAATATAATACATATTTCTTAATGCCTTTTAGATCATTTTAAAGGTAAATTTCTATAAAATCACAACTTAGGGGCCATCCATAAATTACGTAACAGGTTTTTTGGGAGAAGGGGTTCGGGAAAATGTTACGATCTGTTATATGGGGGGAAGGTAAAGCAACACTGTAAAAACCCCACGAAAACAAAGTTTTTTCACAATTATCGAAATTACTACTGCCCGCAAAATCATTTTATATTTTTTAAGTTAATTGGGTGAAGCTAATATATTTTTAAATATTTCAAAGGATTTTTAAGGAACTTCAACGGATCACACGGGATTTTATAAGCTTTCCGAGGAATTTAGTAATTTTAATGGATTTTAAGAGCTAGCAATAAGGTATTTTAATGAATTTCCAAGATCTGAAACGGTTTTATAGAACTTTAAATGTTTCAAGGAAGCTTATCAGATTTTATATACATTCACGAAATTTCAAGGGATTTTATAATATTTTAATGAAATTTCAAATAATTTATCCACAAGAATTGAGGGATTTCAAAGATTTCAAATATTCCAAGGAATTTCAATACGTTGCAAAGGATTTAACAAATTTTAGGGTATTTTAAGAGATTCCGCGGAATTTTCCAGAGCTTAACAAAATTTCAAGGGATTTCAAAAGACTTCACAGGATTGGGAACATTTTAAGATATTTTAAAGGATTCCAAGAAAGTTTCAAGAGATTGAAAAAAAGTCAAGAAATTTTAAGGAATATCATCAGATTTCATTTAACTTCACTGGATTTGAACAGATTTTCAAATATTTCAAGGTACTTCCAAATATTTTTAAAAATTTGAACGACTTTAAAGAATTTTGGAGACTTTAGGATATTTGGAAAATTTCCAAGGAATTTCAGAATATTTTCAAGATTTCCACATATTTTAAAGGATTTTTAAGGAATTTCAAAGGATTTCACGGGATTTCAAGGGATTTTATAATATTTTAATGAAATGTTTTAAGAATTTGTAGAGATTTCAAAGGATTTGAAAGATTTACGGGTAATTTAAAAGATTCCAAGGAATTTGCAGAAGATTTACAAAATGTCAAGGAATTTCAAGGGATTTTATAATACATATTTTTATGAAATTTCAAAGAATTTATTCATAAGAATTGAGGGATTTCAAAGTATCTCAAAGATTTGAAGAGATCTTCAAATATTTTAAGGTAATTCCAAAGATTTTAAGGAATTTAGAACATTGAAGGGTAATTAAAAAAAACATCCATAAAAACAGAGTTTTTTCACCATTAAATTTTTGTTTATTAAGTTTTTAACGAATATTTTTCTACTGAAAATATTTGGAAAAATTACGCAATATAGGCAAGGGGGGTCCAAACCATTCATTACTAATTGTTACATGGGGAGGGGAGGGGTAAAAATTGGCAAAAAATGTGTTACGTAATTTATAAATGGCCTTTTATCACCATTATTATCGTGAAGATTTTTGCTTGCATGGTGCAACATAATTAAAGTTTAAAACAAATTTTTAGAAAAATTAAAAAAATGTTCTGCTGATTTATTTAAAGGAAGTGTTTAAATGTACCGAAAAATCCGGCTATTCGTGCTGAAGTTTCGGTACAAATATCCCCTTTTTCAGCTCCCGCTATTCGTACCGAAAAAATCTGATTATTTTTACCGAAATTATGTACAGGTAGCCACGGCCTTATTTAATAAATATATATATATATATATATATCGTGGTGGGTGTCGTGGGCCCACATTGGTAGTAAATATCCACCTAGAAACACTCCCTGAATCGGGGAGTGAGGCAATGCTCTCGAGCGCGAACACTCAATATATATATATATATATATATATATATATATATATATATATATATATATATATATACATATATTAATTTAATTTTTATTATTTTCCTAAATATGAGATGCCTTTGAATTTTTCCAACTTTTTTGTCGCAACTTTGTTAATCGTGATGGTCCCAATAATCTTAAAACTTGGATATAATTTGAATATATTTTTAAAAAATATGTTAAAAGTAACATTTAATGATAGAACCAATTTTTATTTGCATTTTATAGTAGCAAATGGAAATTGAATCCATTCAAATTAAATGAAAATTAAGAAAAATGGCATCACGATTACTGGGAATTTTATTCTATATTAAATTTTATTTAAATTTTAAGAAAAAATTGAAATTTGCACTATTTTTGCAATATGTTCTTAAATAATTGACAAAATGCTTTCATTTTGGCTTTTTTTACGAAGAATTTTGATAGCTTTCAACCTTTTTTAGAGAAATAATGTTAACTCTTATACAATTAATATTAAAAGAACTTAAGCAATAATCGAAAAACTTTGATGGTATCATATGCGATAAGTGATGCCATCAGATTGTCCTCTGTTTCTCGACTAAACAATAAAAAGTAGATAAAGTAGAAAAAAGTAGATTTTACGATAGAAGAACAAAATTCCAGATCCTAAATAAAATTCCAGGGGTTTTCCCGATTTCCTGCATCGAAATTATTAATTTAAAGACTTCAATTAATCATTTCCTACCACTTTTTAGTGGAAAGCTATTTTAAGAAGAGCACACCTGTCTGTGAGGCCTCAATTAAGCTAAAATTTTCAGAGTCTTTTTTATTACCTCTAACTCATGACCAGTAAAATGAGCTCTCAACTGGTACAAATAAGTCATCACAGCTAATTTATCAGGTACAGTCAAAATATCCATATCCGCAGGTTCAATGACCCTCGGAATTCCTAAATTTTCCCCAGCATCGAACGCTCTCTTGCAATTTCCTTTCACATCGTGCGGTAACAAAGAATCTATATCGCTGTAATTATTAGAATTCCACATTATTTTTATCCCACCTTTACAGGGCTGCCACAGATTAATGTACTTGGGAAAAACTGGAAAAAGTGATTAATTTAAGCTAAAAACTGACTAAAAGTGACTATTGTTCACACAAAAAGGCAATTTTTCACGAAAATAGGGGAATGAGTTCTTTTAAATAAAATTAATGCAGGTAATATATTGAATTTAATATGAAACACTTTAAATTCCTAAATTTTCAAGTAAAAATATTGCAATTTCAACAAAATAGATGAGTTTTTAACCGAAAAGATGAATTTTCAACCAAGAAGACTAATTTTCTACTGCAAAAAATGAATTTCTAGGAAAATATATGAACTCTTAAGCGAATAGTTGAATTTGCTATTTAAAAAATCAATTTTAAACTAAAAATTTTCCATAAAATAGATGCATTTTTAACAAAAAACATTAATTTTTAACCAAGAAGAATAAATTTCCTATCAAAAAGACGAATTTTCAACAAAATACATGAATCTTCAATGAAACAGTTCAAGTTTCTACTAAAAAAAGATAAATTTGCAATCAAAAATGGAAAAGTTAAATTGTCAAATGAAGAGATGAATTTTTAACTAAAAAGATGAATCTTCAAACAAACAAAAATAGTTTTTAGCAAACTAGTTCAATTTTCAATCAAAAATGATAATGTTAAATTTTCAGTTAAAAAAATTCATTTTCAATCAAAAAAATACGCATTTAAAAAAAATACGATATTTTATTCACATCTGACATCACTTTTCAGTACCTAGAGAGTCAAAAGTCTTTTTACTCTCTAGGGACTGGAAAGTAACGTCAGAGATGAATAAAATAATGTAATCCTCAATCAAAGCAGATTATTAATTTTCAACCAAATAGTTGTATTTATAACCAAAAAATACGAAATTTCTACCATGATAGATCAATTTTCAATAAAATAGATGAATTTTCAAATAAACAGTTGAATTTTTAACCAAAAAGATGAATTTTCAACAAAGAAGATTAATTTTCTACAAAAAAAATGTCAACAAAATATATGAATTTTCAACCAAGTAGTTTAAGTTTCTACTAAAAAAGATAAATTTTCAATAAAAAATGGAATACCTAAATTTTCAATGAAAAGAAAATTTATTTTCTACAAAAAAAAAAATTTCAAAAAAATAGTTTAATTTTCAACCAAAGAGATTTTTTAAACTAAATGATGAATCTTCAACAAAAAAATAATTTTTAACAAAATAGCTGAATCCTCAATCAAAACAGATTATTAAAATTTTCAACCAAATAGTTGCATTTTTAAACAAAAAAGAACAATTTTCTGCCAAAAGAGATAAAATTTCATCAAAAGCGGAGTTTTTAAGCTAAAAAGTCGAATGATTTCGAAAACCATTTATTCAACTAAGACAGATGAATTTTCTACCGAAAGAGATTAATTTTCAACAAAAAAATGAAGTTTTCAAGCTAAAAAGTCAAATCTTTTAGAAAAAATATGACTTCTAATCCCGAAAACATACATTTTAAACAAAAAAGTTCATTTTCAATCAAGAAAGATGAATTTCCAATCAAATAATAAAATTGTTGCACACAAAAGATTAATTGTAAACCAAAAAAAGTTGGATTTTCTTATTGGGTTCTATTAATTCAGTTCGTATTTAAGGGAAAAAAACATAAAAAGTCGCAGTTTCTTCAAAATAGGGAAAAAAGAGGAATTCTTTAAAAAAGGGGAAAGAATGTGAAGTCTAATTTTGAATAGCATTCTCATACCATAGATTGCTACAAATTTCATATATAGATTAATTACATTTTACTTTATTTTTTAGATAAAATCTAACAAATCTAAAAAGACAAGTGGCTTGAAAAAAGTGACTAAAAGTGACTTAGGTGACTGTGTGGCAGCCCTGCATATTTATTTAAAAATCGGGAATTTCCAAGACTAACAAAGGTGGATATTTACAACTTGAGAGTTTTCAGTTACAAAAAAAACTAGAGCGAATGATTTTGCTTCAGACATAAATTATTTTTGCATATTATGCTAATTCTTATCAGCCTGGAATAAAAACGACTGGTGATAGTCGCTATAATTGGAACAAAGACCAATTTATCTTCTATTTACGTAAAACTTTTACGCTTTTTCTTTAGAGGACTTTGACTCATTTTTTTTTAATTTTGCGTGGAATACGTACATGAGATCAGGCCTGAAGCGATGAATGACAGCGCAAAAAGCCATTCCGTTGCGCCAGGAGGTTGTTAAATTCGTCACTTTCACTCCTGGATAATCTGCAGTAACTTCCTTGCACCATTCCAATAAATCCTGCCCAGGTGTGATTTCTTTCAATCTTGGCGCACCTGCATCGCCCTTTTTTAAATCCAAAGGTCGTAACGGTAATTTTAATGACGTGTTATGCTCATTCCTTTTCCTAAAATGCATCATTGATTCCAATAAAAATTTGTTAATCCGCTTTAGTTGGAATATGAAACAATTAAAATTCCAGTCTAAATAGTCAGACTGAAATAAAAGTGAATAAATTCTAAACTTTCAACGTACGCATTCTCTGAAATAATTTCATCTTTCGATGGTGATTTCTCCTTTATCGAATTACCGATTCCCATTAAACTTAAATCTCGAATAATGTACTGATCATTTACAGGCGTCGTTTCGTCCTTCGTCAAACTTGCCACTGAAAATAAAATTCAACGTTTATTTATAGCCAAAAAAAAGTTCGTGGGATGGAAAATTACTTCGCCTGACTTAAAAAAGAGACCTGCGACGTTCTGAACATGAAAATCGATCACTATTCGCTTTTCTATTCATAGCACTTGCATCGTAACACGCAAAGAATAAAGGAAACGAATGGACTCAGGATATCATCTTTAATAACCTGATCCCTGACTTTTGAACTGAGTAACTCAATGGAATCGAGATGGAAAAAAACTCACAAAGAAACCTCTAGATTTTAATTTATATAGAGACTTTGGGTAATAGTTTATTTTAATTAGGAAGTAATTTATTATGTTTTTAATGTTGTAGTTAAACAATTTAAATTGATTATTCGAGTCGTAAAAATATATCTCGAAAATCTCGCAATCACTGTTGTTAAAAATCTGATTGGCTTGTCAGTTTTCATTATCTGAAGTTGTTTTTTATATCTTAAATTTAAAATTTCGAAAATTAAAGCTACAAATAATTCCTTTTAATGAAAAAAATCGCAGAAAATCTTATGCTAATTGAGAAACATTTGTGCTTTTTAATACTCTTGCGCGGTTAAATAAATTTTTTTTACTTATTTACGTTTTTCGGTGTGTTAAGAGTTTTTTTTTACAAGAAAATGACATTTTTCAACAAAAATCATCAGATGTTTCATATTTTTTTAAACAATTTTACTTTTACGTTTTACACCAAAAACTGATACATTAGTTCGAACAAGATTTGCAATTTTTAACAGTTTCAGATTATACTGACGGTTTTTACAGGAAATCAGTTATTCTTAACAAAAATCATTAAAATTTAGAGAATTAATTTCAGAACAAAGAAAAATTTTAATTTAAAAAAAGAAAAACAAGGCAACCTCCAAACCCTAGTCTTTTTTTAAGATTTTTAAATCACAAAATTGAATTGTTGAATTATTGGTTCCTTTTTTTTTGTAATTTCCAAGAATTTCGCCGTTAAAAATCATTAGATGTCAAGCAAGATTTACAATTCTGAACAATTTTCTGTTATATTACGTTAGACTTTTTCGAAGGAAATTATTCGTATTTTTAATAAAAAAAGTATTAGATTTCAAAGAATATTTACTATTTTTCAATAAATTTATTTTATGTTGGTGTATTGCACCTGAAATTGGTATTTTTAAACAAAAATCATTAGATTTAAAACCAACGATTTCTCTTTTTGTTAAAAATAACAAAATTTACAAGCTTAAACAACTCTAAATTGTGGTAGTGTTTTTTGTCTGAAATTGACATTTTTATTTAATAAATTATTAGATTTCACAAAAGATTCATAATTTTTGAAAAATTTTAAAGGTTGCGTTGTTATTGTACATCATAAATTGTTATTTTCAACTGAAAATAATTATAATTTAAACAAGATTTAGAATGTTTTAACAATTTGGATTATGTTGGTGTTTCCGTTGGAAATTGGTAGTTTTAGTCAAAAATTATTATATTTCAAAAAATATTTACAATTTTGCAACAACTTTAGGTTATATTGGTGTGTTTCACCTGAAACTGGTATTTAAAAAAAATCATTAGACTTAAATCTAATGATTTATTATGTTTTAAATAATAAAATTTACAAGCTTAAACAATTTCGAATTTTATTAGTGTTTTTTGTCCGAATAAAAAATTGTTATTACAAAATCCTTAGGTTTCAAAGAAGATTCATAATTTTTTAACAATTTTAGGTTGCGTTGTTGTTTTACATTGAAAATTGGTATTTTCGAACAAAAATAATACAAATTTGAACAAGATACAGAATATTTGAATAATTTTGAATTATTTTAGTGCTTTTCGTCGAAAATTGGTATTTTTAATTTTTAAAAAGATATATTTTTAACATTTAAAAAAATATTTACAACTTTTTAACAATTTAAGGTTATGTTGGCATTTTACACCGCAACTCTGTTATTTAAAAAAAATTTGGTTATTCTGTTATTTTAGTGTTTTTCGTTTAAAATGGCTATTGTTAATAAAAAATCATTAGGTGTCAAAGAATATTTACAATATTAGTACAATAATAGGGTATGTTAGCGTTTTTCACCGGAAATATTATTTTAAACAAAAATCATTTGACTTAAAAAATTAAACTTAAAATTTTAAAAAACTGTAGGTTATGCTACTTGCTTTCGTCGGAAATTGGTAAAAATATTATTATATTAATTCTGAAGAGATATCAATTTTTTATTAATTATAAAAATTGTCCTTGCTTTTCTTTTCTATTATTTTAGATAACATATATTATGTAATACAAAAATTTGGTATTAAAATTAATTATATATTTTAATTTAAAAATTGGTTGAGAAAAAATAATAAAATAGGTGACGAATGGATGACCGAAAAAATGTTGTATAAGTCAAATAAACATGCAAGAAGTTTCCTTTTCCGCTTTTTGAAGTACATATTCAGATAAGAATATCTAAGTTTACAAATCTAATACGGAACAATGAATTTCTACATTTGAACTTTGAAGAGTTTAAAATTGAAAATAAAAAATTAAAGACTCTTGAAATAAAAAATATTTAAAATTGTACGTATAATTTAAAAGCAGAGGCTATCAAAATTGAACAATTTTTATTTCGAGGGTTTCTAACAGGAAAAAATTAAAATTTAGCATTAAAAAATGGAACACTGAAAACGGTTTAACTGTTAAGATTTATGAATTTGACATTAACTAACTTATAAATAACTTTAAAGGCTTTCAATTGGAAATTGTACTCATTTTTTAATTTTTTAACTAAAACTAATCGGAAACATTAAAAAATTTTCAATCTAAAAATTGTTTGAAATTGAATGCTTTATATTTAAAACTGTTCCTTGCAATCTGAAACAAAATTTTATTATATCATTTTGAAGGTTTCAGTTTATAATTATTCAACTATGAAGGATTTAAAATGAAAATTATACGTTTAAATTTACATTTCTTTAATTCCAAATGCTCAATCCAAGATTATTCAACACTTATTAAAGCTTTCAATTTAAAATAAATGTGCAGAATCTTAAAGGGTTAAATTTCAAAATCTTGAAAATTCAATTTCTTCTTAAATATTGAAGTCTTTAAAGGTAAATTACACAATTATTAAACTTTTAAATTTGAAACTGTTCCATTTTTATTACTCGAATTTCAAACTATTAAATTTGAAAAAACATCACAACTCTATAGAAAGGTTCAAACAACAATTGTTGAATTTCAGACACTATAGATTTGAAATGATCTAATTTATCATGTTTAGAGCTAAAATAATTGAATTTTGACTGTTATGAATACAAAATTCTTTAAATATTAAGCCCTTTATTTATAAAAGTTATACCTTTGAGAAATTTACATTTTATAACTAAGAATTTTGTATATACTTGGAACTAAAAATATTAAATTCGAAATCCTTTCAATTAAACCATTTGCTGAACAGGAGGCTAACAATTAAAAAAAAGCAAACAAAAGTGAAATACGAGATTTAGAAAATGAAAATGGTCAAATTCAAGCCTTCAAAAGTAAATAATTTTGCAATAATTAATCTTTAAAATTAGTCAATTTAAAATTGGAAGTTTTTAAAGCTGTAAAACTTCCCACTTAAGAGTCCTGCTTGAATAAGATCTTCTATTAAAACTATAAGATTCTAAAAATTCCCGACCAGAAAATAAATTCACTGCCAATTTCCGGCTTTCTCCCGGTCTCAACAAAAATGCAGCTCATTTCAGCTCACACGAATTAACTTCAAAGCATTGTAAATTGTAATTTTGAATAAAATTTCAGTTTTTCAACTGAAAAAGGTGACAAAAGGCGAATAGATGACATTCTGTGATGACTGTTATTCAAATATTTGACTTTCAAAATTTGAGGCATTTTTTACAAACTTTAAAAGATGAATTCTTTTAAAAGTTACGAGATTTTCAAATGGCTCGTAATATGCAATTTCTAAGATAGTGTACTTCAAGAGCTTCAGAAGAATATAGAGGAAATGAAAATGGAGAAAACATCTAAAGTTAAAACTTCCGTCCATCAGAATTTTTAGGCCATTTCCACCGAGTATTTTTGCAAGTTCTCGCTCCTCTATCTATTACTTTGCCCGGCTGTGAAATAGGTCACTAGCCAGAGGTCTGTGACCGAAATTTCTGAGCTGACTTCATGAATTCTTTTCTATCTCCACTGTTCAGTATTCAGAAAAGAAAGAAAATTTCGAGTTTCATAAGATAAAATAACAATTACAAACCACTTATAGGAGTACTAGGTAGTTCGCTTCCAGTAAGACTATTCGTCATTAGTTCTAATTGAGCAGAAATGTCCAAAATCTCGTCTATGTTTTTAATAGAGACTTCCTCAACATCTTCAGGAATATCCTCGTTGTCAAAATCGTCGAGAGGTGCTATGTCACTATTATTATTCACCGACATTAAACTAGCCATACTCTGCATGTCTTCGTCCCTGGGTTTTCAAATAAAAAATTTAATCTTCATAATCAAGATTTCTAGAGTCTAAAGTTTGATTTTATAATCACAAAATTCATAATAATTATTTTATCAAAGAGATTCTTACGTGGCTTTGCCCTCTCTCAGGAAAACACATGATAATGTGCATTCTATGGATGCACTGGCGATTTTTTTCGAGGTAGGTTTTAAATCGAATTTAAGTTGTTGTTGACTAGATTCAAGCGACGCATATTTTTTCATATTTATATTTGCGGCAGCCACATGACGACGCTTGCCTGTGTGTGAGACCTGTTTGCAGACAAACGGTTCATTATAATACAAGTCTAATTGAACCGAGTAAGCAGAATCTATTTAAAGAGCAAGAATCGATAGCGAGTTGATATATTTTTAATTTAGCACAAAAAACATTTCAGTGATGCCTCACGATTGTTGAATAAGCTTAACTTTTATTTTTTCATTTTCAGGTTATTATGTATATTTTCGTAAAAATAACTCGAAAGCGGTGCTTTTTCAGCTTAAACTCTGTAATTTCGCATAGAAGAAAAGCATATAAACATTAAATATCTTTGGACATCGAGGACACATTAAGATGTTTTTCTCAGTTCGAAAAATATTTCTTTACTTCAGAGCATGATACTTTAAATTCGTCGCAACAAAAATGTAAGTTCATTAAAATTCCCGGCATAACAAAAAAAAAATTTTTTTTTATCTCGTACAATTTAGGAGATGCAACCTTGGGAATTTATATTTTCCTGAAAAATTGGTAACAAAAATTAGTTTTAGTTTTTGTGAAACAGCATATTTCCTGCGCGCTTTGAACAAAAAAAGTCAGAATATTAGTTGCAGACTTAATAAAAAGGAAATTTAGGAAAATAACATATTATATCCAGGGTATATACTCAAATCCTGGAAAAAACTCTCTGAAAATTCAAGGTTTTTTCCAGATATCACAAGTTTTTTCGAGGTATAATTTTTCATAGTACAGAGACATTCAGATATTTTGCATTTTTTTAAACAGTCGACTCGGAATAGGTTTCTAGTTTCGCGAGTTTATTATAAATAATGTTTTTTTTCAGTTTCCAGGGATTTAATTAATATGTTTCATTTAGAAAGCTTTGACAAATTATATGATAAGATATTCTGAAATATATTAGCACCATCCATTAATTAAATAATTAAATAATACATAATTAATCATTTCTTGAATTTGAATAAAAATGCAAACAAATTTTTATTTTATCTTCTTGTACTTAAAATTCAATGAATATTTAGGTAAAGTTAATGTGGGTATTATGTTAAATTCAATTTAAACCGCTTTAAATTCCTAACTTTTCAAGTAAAAATATTGCATTTTCTACAAGATAGATGAATTTATAACCAAATAGTTGAATTTTCAACTGGAAAAGATAAGTTTTCAATCAAATATGAAATAGATGGATTTTCAGTTAAAAATATTAATTTTCCACACACAAAAATGTAGTAGTTACATTTTCAGTTCAAAAAAACTAATTTTCACAAAAATAGTTAAATTTTCGGACCAAGTGATGAATTTTCAATTAAAATGATGAATCTTCAAATGGAATAGTTGAATTTTAAACAAAAAAGATGAATTTTTAACCAAGAAGATTAATTTCTACCAAAAAATACGAATTTTAAATGAAAAAAACATTTTTTTAACAACAAATTGGATAGTTGAGTTTGTAGTTTAAAAAATTAATGCTCAATCAAATTGTTGAATTTTTAACTAAAAAAGATAAATTTTCAACCAGATACTTGAATTTTTAACAAAAAAGGTCAGTTTTAAATCAAATATGGTAATAATATATAATATTTTCAGTTTAAAAAATTAATTTTTCACCAACAAAAAAACCAATTTTCTACCAACGTGATTATTTTTTAACTAAAATGATGAATCTTCAACTGGAATAGATACATTTTAAAAAAAAAGATGAATTTTTAAAAAAAGAGTTTAACTTTCAGCCAAGTAGTTTTATTTTCAACCAAAAAGATGAATATTGAACCAAGAAGATTAATTTCTACCAACAAAGAAGACGAACTTTAAATGGAAAAAAGATAATTTTACAAACAAAATTTGAATAGTTAAATTTTTGGTTAAAATATTAATGTTCATCCAAAGAGACGAATTTTCAACTAAAATGATAGAATATTTAATTTGAATAGTAGTTACCTTTTAAGTTAGAAAAGATAACTAATTTTGAAAACACAAAAAACTAATTAAAAAAAATATAGTTACATTATCAAACAAAGTGATCACTTTTCAACTAAAATGATGAATCTTCAACTGGAATAGTTGAATTTTAAACCAAATAGATGAATTTTCAAATAAAATTATGAATCTGTAACTAGAGTAATTGAATTTTCAACAAAAAATACGAATTTTCAACTAAAACAGATAAAGTGTTAACCAAAAATTGAATAGCTGAATTTTTAGTTGAAAAAATTAATGTTCAACCAAAGAGATGAATTTGTAACTGAAATTATGGAATATTCAACTGGCATAGTTCAATTTTCAGTTAAAAATATAACTTACAAGAAAAATTTCAAAAAAATAGTTAAAATAGTAATATAAATCTACTTTTAAAACAGAAGAATCATTGTTATTCAATTTTATGATGCAATTTAAAAAAATTAAGCACGCTCTCGAAAAAATTCCCTGATTTTAAAAAATTTTGTTGCTTAATATTGGCAGTAAAAAGTTTTTAAAGACCTGTTCGCTAATTTGAAAATCCAATTTTTTTTCAAAAATTTCCAAAAATCGATTGAAAACTTGAACAACTTGAATAAATTAAGTCCTACATCAACAAAAGCGCTGTGTAGATGTATATTGGGGTTGCTGATTATGAATTGAAGGTACAAACTTTAAAATGACGGATCAAAAGTTTTTAACATTTATAAACTTTGAAAAAAAATTACTATGGAAAAATTCGTTTTTTACCTGAACCCTTTCAAAAATAATCGTCAAACCCCATGTTTTGGGGGTGTTTTCACCCTTAATCCCGGGTCAAAATTGTTTTTTATTAACTTTTTATGTCTTAAGGAATATGCATGCCAAACATTAATCATTTATTATTATTATTATACATATAAACAGTGTTTTTGTTGCTCTAGGGCTTAATTTATTCAAGTTATTCAAGTTTTTAATCGATTTTTGAGAATTTTTGAAAAAAATAGGATTTTCAAATTGGAGAGCAGGTTTTTTTTACTACACATATTTAGTACCACAGTGCAAAGGGTTTTATTAAAATCTGTGGATTGCCGCCGGGTTCTGAGCTTTTTCATTTTTACGGCCTAACGTGACTCCTCTATACGTCCGAATAGCGCGTTGAAAAATACCCACTTTTAAGAAAGTTGGTTAAAAAGTACAAAAGTTTTTTAAATATTGTGTTTCTACTGCAATATGCGTTATAAGTTGTTCACATAATAACAAAAGTACATAAAATAAAATACAAATCTAAAAAACTTCAATGGCTATATTTCAGGAATTATTCAAGCTTTTCAGATTTGTATGTTCTTTAATTTACTGTTATTACTATAACAACAACTTTGGACGTTAATTGCAGTAGAAACGCGATATTTCAAAAAAACTTACTTCTTAACAAACTTTCATAAAAGTGACTATTTTTCAACACGCTATAACATCGGACGTATGAGAGATATGTATAACATTTGATCTTTTTTGGTTTTATTTTCATTGGGTCTGCTTTAAATAATATTCTGTCTACTTTTGTCCAAAATGCACGGGAAATATGATCATTAAAAAAAACTAAAACTGATTTTTTTTACAAATTTTTCAGAAAAATATAATTTCCCAAGGCTGTATCTCCTAAACTATATGAGATAAATTTTTTTATATTTATTCTAAAGTAAAGAAATATTTGAAAAATCGATAAAAACTGATATTTTTCACACTTTTTCCCAAATTTTAATGGGTGCTGAATGTGCAAAGATGTTTAACGTTTAGACACTTTTTTAATGCCAAACTACAGTGTTTCGGCTGGATTTTAAGCTTGGAGTTATTTTTACAAAAACACATAATAACCTACAAATAAAAAAATTAAAAATTAAGTTATTTTTCCAAAAACATATATAATAACCTACAAATAAAAAAAAATAAAAATTAAGTTTCTTGAAAAATCCTTCCAAGTGATTTTTTTTCTTTTTGGTTTCAAAATATTCATGAAGCATCACGAAAATTATTTCAGAAGAAAAACGAGAGGTGCAAGCCCTTTTGGGTTAAACTCAACCCAAGCTCATCCTACAGGGTGGCCGCAAATTTTCATTTTCTCAATTCCCTGACTTTTCCCTAACTTAATTTTTCACTTTCCCGCACCATTATTATTTAAAGACCAAGATTCTAACCTTGTACCATTTTTAATGAAGAATATTTTATAAATGGAATAAAACAACATTATTTTTAAATTTATAAATTTTTAATTTATTATTCTCAGGGCTGCCACAGCCTAATTTACTTGAAAAAAGTGAAAAAGTAACCTGCTTAAATCGAAAAAATGACTAGAAATTACTAATGTGGATTAAAAATGTGATTAATGTTCTTTTGAACTCAAAAGAATTCAAAAGACTTCGATTCACAAAACCTGAAAACAGTTCAAGTTAAATTCAAAAGAACTATTTTTTTTAATCCCAAAAATCCATTGATTTCAGTAAAACTGGAGTAAATTTAGAGCAATTTAAGGGAAAGGAGAAGAATTCGATGAAATTCATTAAAATTCCAGGTGAATTAAAAAACTTCAAGTGAATTGAAAAAAATTGAGAGTTCTGAAGAAATAAAATCGTTCAAATCCTCGGAAATCTTATAAAATCCCTTGGAATATTTGAAAACATTTTAAAACCTTATAGCTCCTGTAAAATTGTCCCATATCTTCTGAAATTGCATGGAATTCTTTACAACCGCAGGAATATGTTCGTAAACCCCTTAAAATCCTTGACATTTTTTAAATTTCTTGAAAATTTTTTGGAATCTTTTAAAATACCTTACAGCATTAACAAACCCTTTGAAATCCCTCTGAATGAGTGAAATCAAATAAAAACTCCTTGAAATCTTTTGAATTCCCTAAAATATTTCCAATTTTTTGAAATATTTTGAAATTTTTTAAAGCTTTTGAAAATGCCTTGAAATAATTTAAAATACCCTACAATATTTTTAATCCTTTGAAAACCTATTCAATTACATAAATGAATTTAAAATGCCTTGGAATCGTTTAAAATGTCCTAAAACCTTTCAAATCCTTTAAAATATTTTAAAATCCCCGAAAATTTGTAAAGCTCTTGAAGATTCATTCGAATTAAAAAAAAAACGAAAGTATTTCAAATCTTGAAAATTCCTTGCAATTTTTAAAATTATCCTGAAATCTTTCAAATCATTTGGAAACACTTCAAATTATTGAAATCTATTGAAAATACTCTAAGATATTTCAAATCCTTTAAAATATTTTTAAATCCCTCGAAATTCTATAAAGTTCATGAAATTGCTTTGGAATAATTTAAAATACCCTAAAATCTTTTAAATCCTTTGAAAACCCTCGAAGTCTTTTAAAGCGCTGGAAGATTCCTTTGAATTTAACAAACAAAAAAAACTGAAATATTTTTAATCTTTTGAAACTTTTTAAAGCTCTTAAAAATTCCTTGAAATTTTTAAAAATACGCTAAAATCTTTTAAATCCTTTTGATTCACTTTAAATTATTGAAATTTATTTAAAATTCTCTAAAATATTTTTAATTCTTTAAAATCTGTTGAATTCCCTTGAACCTTCTAAAAGCTCTGGAAAATTCCTTGGAATTTTTCTAAATACCATAAAATCTTAAAATCCTTTAGAAACACTTTAAATTATTAAAATCTATTAAAAATATTCTTAAGATATATATAGAATCCTTCAAAATCCATTGAAATTTTTTAAAGCTCTTGAAAATTTCTTGAAATTAAAATAAATCCTAAAAACTTTCAAATTCTTTGCAAACACTTTAAATGAATGAAATCTATTAAAAATACTCTAAAATCTTTCAAATCCTTTGGAAACACTTCAAATTATTGAAATGCATTAAAAATTCTCTAAGATATTTCAAATCCTTTAAAATACTTTCAAATTTTGTAAGGCTCTTGAAATTGACTTGGAATAATTTAAAATATCCTAAAATATTGCAAATCCTTTAAAATATTTAGAAATTCCTCGACATTTTTTGAAGCTCTTGAAGATTCGTTCGAATTTAACAAACAAAATTTTAATCTTTTTAAATCCTTTGAAACTTTTTAAAGCTCTTGAAAATTCCTCGGAATTTTTTTAAATACCCTAAAATCTTAAAATTCTTTGAATGAATGAAATCTATTAAAAATACTCTAAAATATTCCAAATCCTTTAAAATCTTTTGAAATCCCTAGAAATTTTGTAAAGCTCTTGAAAATTGCTTGGAATTTACTTGAAAACCTTTGAAATATCTCAATTCTTGTGATTCTGAAAAATGTATTAAAACACCATTAGAGTTTTTACAGTCCCTTAAAATCATTGAAATCCTCAGAAATCTTGTAAACCCCTTTGAATCTTTTAAAATATCATAAAACCTTATATGTCATGTAAAATCGTTCCATATTTTCCTAAATTCTAGGAAATTAATAAAAATCCTTAGAAATCCCTTAAAAATTGGTAAATCTCTTGAAAATGCCCTGTAATATTTTAAAATACCCTAAAATATTTTATAAAAAATCCTTTTAAAAAGTTACTAGAAAGTGATTTGACAAAAAAGTGATTAAAAGTGATGGTGTGGCAGCTCTGACTATTCTTGACAGTTACTTTAAGTACTTTAAGGAATTCCCTGACTTTTGCCATTTTTTTTTAATCCTTGACTTTTCCCTGATTTCCAAGTTTTCCCTGGTCTGCGGCCACCCTGATAAAAGTGGTTTATATGTTCTATTGTTTTAAACGCTTCAAGTTTCAAGATTCTTCACTGTGCGGAGAAGAAATTGTTATAATTACATCTTCGATTACGAAGGTCCAGTCCTTGTCTTCTAATTCATGAGTTCTGGGGTCTTTGAACAATGTTACAGAAACTGTGTGATTGTCTGGCACCGGCCAGGAAATAGCACCTCTTAATGGATTGCTTAGACTCGGTTCCCATTCTACAGGATCCGAACTTACCCTACGACTACGCCTTGTCCATACCACACTCAATTTATTTGGTTTCCTGGTCAAACAATAACAATAATTAATTTTTCTAATTCAATTTTAATACATTATACATTATAAATTTTTCAGGGTTGCTACAAAATCCCAATTTCGAAATTCCCTGATTTTCCCTGACCAAAAAAACATTTTCCAAGACCGTTATAAATTTTTCTTTTAGGTATAAAAACCACCTCATGCCTAGGAGATCAATTATGTAATGCAAAAAAGGTTTATTTCTAAATTTACTTTTAAGCATCCAACTAAAGAGATGGATTTTCAACTAAAATTATGAATCTTCAATTGGAATACTTAAAATTTCCGTTTAAAAAATTAATTTTCAACCAAAAAACGAAGTTTCAACCACAGATGACATTTCAACAAATTGGCTGGATCATCGACCAAAACAGACTAATTTTGAAACCAAAAAGAATAACCTTGAACAAATTTCACTACAAAACAGTTGAGTTTTCAATCCGAAAATATGAATTCTTAACAAAAAAGTTGAATTTTCATCACAAAAATATTAATTTTTTCCAAAATAATTGAATTTTCAACCAAAAATATACATTTTAAAGCAAAAATGGAATAGTTACATTTTCAGTTTAAAAAAATTAATTTTCATCTAAAAAAACGAATACCTTCTCATTATTATGATTATCTGAAAACGAACTTTTCAATGAAATTGTTAAATTTTGCAACAAAGAAATTATTTTTCACTAAAATGACGAATCTTCAACCATAAAAATGAATTTTTAACCAAACAGTTAAACTTTAAATGAAAGAAATGAGTTTGTGGCCAAAAAGATGAAGTTTCAATTAATGAAATTACTTTTCTACCAACAATATGAATTTCAATAAAATAGTTGAATTTTCACCTAAACGGATAAATTTTCAACCAAATAACATAAATTTTCAACGAAATAATTAAATTTTCAACCAAATAGATGAATTATCAACCAAGAATTTGCGACCCAAAAAGATTAATTTTTTAATAACATACATGAACTTTCATCCAAAGATTTCAATTTTTACCCCAAAAATGAATTATCCACGAAGAAGATTAATAATCTACCATAAAAGACGAATTTTCAACAAAATACAGGAATTTTCAACCAAATAGTTGATTTTCCAAATGAAGAAGGTAAATTTTCACAAACATGAAATAGTTAAATTTTCAGTAAAAAAAAAAAAAATTTTCAAGAAAAATAAAATTTTCAATAAATAGTTAAATTTTGAACAAAAAAAGGGTTTTTAACTAAAATAATGAATCATCAAACAAATAAATTAATTTTTAACAAAGTAGTTCAACGAAAAATCTAATAATTGATATTTCAATTTAAAAAGATTTCAATTTTAAACCAAAAACAGTTGAATTCAACCAAAAAAGACGAAATTTCTACCAAAAAGGATGACTTTTTGAACAAATTTTGTTAAATTTTGAACAAAAGAAATGAATTTAAAAGTACAATGATGAAGTTTCAACTAATGAGATTACTTTTCTATCAAAATACGAATTCTCAACAAAATAGTTGAATTGTCATCTAAACCAGATATATTTTCAACTTAAAATAGAATAGTTAAATTTTTAGGAAAAAATTTAATTTTCAATTAATAAAATTAATTTTCAACCAAAAAGATGAATTTTCAAACTAAAAAGATTGAATTTATATTTTAAAAATTAATTTTTGACAAAAAATGAAATAGTTAAATTTTTAGTTAAAAACCAATTTTCAACTTAAAAAATAATAATTTTTAACAAAAGAAATGTATTTTTAATCAAGAAGATACATTTTTTAACCAAGGTTTTTTTTTATCAAAATGCACGAATTTTCATCCAAATATTTGAATTTTTAAAGGAATGTTCAACATAACAGTTTAATGTTCAACCAAATAAATGAATTTTTAAGCAAAAAGGTGAATTAATCACCAAGAAGATTAATATTCTACCACAAAAGACGAATTTTAAATCAATAGTTGAATTTTCAACTGAAGAAGATACATTTTCAACTAAACATGGAATAGTGAAGTTTTCACTTAAAAAGTTAAGTTTCCACAAACAAAATTATTTTCAACAAAATAGTTCAATTTTGAACAAAAAAAAAGGGTTTTCAACTAAAATGATGAATCATCAATTAAAAAAATGAAATTTGAACAAAGTAGTTCCACTTTCAACTAACTAATCGAATTTTCAACCAAAATAAGATTAATTCTGAACGAAAAATCTAATAATTGATATGTCAATCCAAAAAAGATTTTAATTTTAAACCAAAAACAGTTGATTCAACCAACAAGAATGACTATTTAATAAATTTGTTTAATTTTCAACAAAATAATAAAATCCACTTGAACTTCAGTTTATCAAAAGTCCCTTGACTCTGTAGCAACCCTAATTATTAGATTCAATCTTGTGTTATCTTAAAAAATCTTAGATAATTCCGGGGCATCATGAACTATTTACAGACTAACATAAAATTTAAACATTAATTTTGTCTATAAAAACAAAATATTAATTTCCATACAAAATACTGTGACAATATATCTACAAAACAAATGATCAACAACAAAAAAATCGTACGAGGTAAAGAGGTTAATTCCTCGACTACGTAAGAATCTAATAAATAACATCAGAAATTAAAATCACTCACCATCTAGTTGTGGTTTCAAGGGTCAACTCGTGATAAGAGACAGTGAATTGGAACTTGGCAGCTCTTTTGTTCACCCTCTGCAGTCTTTTCCACACAGAACTCATTTTGAAGCACTTTAAAAACACTTTTCATAAACCTCCACAAATACAAGATCGGGCCTAATTATCACTGAAACTTTCCTCGCCGCGGAAATAAAACATGATCACACTAGAACAATCAGTAGACTCGCGAATTATTTCTGCGAAACCGACTGAATAACCTGCAAAGTGATCGATAGCCACGCAGGTATACTGCAAAAATCGTTCAAGGTTTGTCGTCCCTTCAAGTTTGAGGTTATATCTGACCTCGAACTCGGGAATTATCAGACAAGCAATTTAGAAAATATGCAATCGCCTTGTCTTTGCCGAAAACTTAGCGTGTCATTTCACTGACGTCAATGAGATGATCATATTATTATCTTTTTGCTCTTCGCTCGCTTCCTTGTTTGACAGCTTCTCAGTTCACAGCGTTTGACGTTTCAAGATCGCAATGTCACTCACGGTCGTAAACCGTCGCACTCCTGGATCGAATCGCAATCTTTGAGAAAAGTCTTTTCTTTCCACCCACGAGAAACAAACAGTCCACTTAATATTTATAAATGCACTGTCAGAGTAGAAAATAACTACAACAGAACTACGCTACAGATGCAGTGCAAAGTTTCGCTTTTTTTCATCTAAATTTAGAATGCTCTACCTACTCTACTGTCGAGAACTTACCAATTGTTGGTAAGACGAATGTTTCCTTATCAGCTGAATATTGCGTAAAAACATTACAGGCGTGAATAATTGGTTGTCTGTCGGCAGGGGCTAACATAGGATCAGGACAAATCTTTGATCAGGATGGCATATCGCCACCAAAGTTCGAAACACAAAAAAAAGTTTGTTTTACAAAAAAAATGGTATTTAGAGGTTTCGTAAGCCCCATGAAGTATAAAATTTTATCATTTTTTCCATGAAAAATTATTTTTCAAATATCCCCCCCATAAGTTCTGATTTATAGGGTCTAAAATAAACCTCATAAGTGAAAAATTGAATTTTTGTGAGTTATTGACGCTATAATGCATATAATGCTAATGCATAAAAGTATTACTTATTTCAATTTATAATAATTCTTTCAAGTAATTATTTTAAATAAATTGTTTAAACAATTTATTATTGTTTATAGCATTTTTCTCATAGAATAGGGTCAGAAAGTCGCGCTTTTTTTATTTTTCAACTTATTTCAATATATAATAATTGTCTAAAGTAATTGTTTAAACGATTTGGTATTATTTATAACAATATTCTCTTAGAATAATGTTAGAAAGTTGCAGTTTTTTCTAAAATTTTCCACCTTTTGTTCACTTTTTAATTATGGTGAGGTTTATAATTAATTAAAATTAACAAACCTAATTGTTTAAACAATGTACTATTATTTTTAATAATATTCTCTTTGAATAATGCTAAAGTTTCGGTTTTTCTAGAATATTCAATTTTTTGTTAATTTTTCTTTTGGAACGATGTAATAATCAATGCAATTTAACAAAAATAATTGTTTAAATAAATTATTATCATATTAGAGTTGTAGTTATTTTTAAAATTTTTTACTTTTTGCCCACTTTTTACTTAGTGAAGTAATAATTAATGCAAGTAAACACACAAGCCAAAATAATACGAATCAAACATTATTTTTTAAATATTACCCCCATAAGTCTGTTTTATAGGCTTCTAAATAAACCCCATAAGTGAAAAATTGAGTTTTTGCGAGTTATTGACGCTATAATTATGATTTTTACTCGGGTTTTTAAATATAAATTGTTTCTAATACCTAAAGTATTACTTTAATTAGATGTTTAAATAAATTGTTTAAACAATTTATTATTGTTTATAGCATTTTTCTCATAGAATAGGGTCAGAAAGTCGCGATTTTTTTTCAACTTATTTCAATATATAATAATTGTTTAAAGTAATTGTTTAAAATAATTGTTTAAACAATTTGGTATTATTTATAACAATATTCTCTTAGAATAATGTTAGAAAGTTGCAGTTTTTTCTAAAATTTTTCCCCTTTTGTTCACTTTTTAATTAGGGTGAGGTTTATAATTAATTAAAATTAACAAACCTAATTATTTAAACAATGTACTATTATTTTTAATAATGTTCTCTTTGAATAATGCTAAAGTTTCGGTTTTTCTGGAATATTCAATTTTTTGTTAATTTTTCTTTTGGAACGATGTAATAATCAATGCAATTTAACAAACATAATTGTTTAAATAAATTATTATTATATTAGAGTTGTGGTTATTTCTGGAACTTTTTACTTTTTGCCCACTTTCTACTTAGTGAAGTAATAATTAATGCAAGTAAACACACAATCCAAAATAATATGAATCAAACATTATTTTTTAAATATCACCCCCATAAATCTATTTTATAAGCTCCTATAAATAAACCCCATCAGTGAAAAATTGAGTTTATGCGAGTTATTGGCGCTATAATTATGATTTTTACTCGACTTTTCAAATATAAATTGTTTCTAATACCTAAAGTTTTACTTTCTATTGATAATTAGATGTTTAAATAAATTGTTTAAACAAGTTATTATTATTTATAGCATTTTTCTCATAGAATAGGGTCAGAAAGTCGCGCTTTTTTT
>CAKNYM010051461.1:344201-355524 GCA_932195095.1 Andricus curvator
TCACGAATGCATTTTTTAGAGGTACATATACCTATTTATTTAAATTTTTTAATTTTCAATAAAGGCCGGAAAATATTAAGAAATATTTTTTATCACGAATGCATTTTTTAAAGGTACATATACCTCTAAAAAATGCATTCGTGATAAAAAAATATTTCTTAATATTTTCTGGCCTTTATTGAAAATTAAAAAATTTAAATAAAAATAAAGACTTTATGAACTTGTTTTTAAAAAATTCCAAACGTCTACCAAATTTATGAGTATAATAATTTAGTAAAGAATAAAACTATAAAATTAAAACAATGTACGCTAAATAAAAAATATTTCCTAATATTTTCCAGTGTTAATGAAAAATCAACAATTCAAATGAAAAAAACTTTATGAACTTGTTTTTGAAAAATTCCGAACCTCTACTAAAGTCATGAGTTTCATTCTTTACTGAACATTCCTTAAGACGTGGCTAAACTTTAATTTTTTAAAAGTTGATGGCAAGTATGTATAAGTAATCATCGCTTTTCTGAATCAAAATTTTTTTTGTAATACACCCCATAAACAATATAAATAAAATAGATGACTTCTGAATTTTTAGACAGATTTGGGTTTTTTTTGTTCTCTAATACCAAAATCAAAAATAAAAAAGTAAATTTAAACTGAAAAATATAGTTTAATATTTTTCAAACTTTTTGCTTTTGATATCCAGTTTTCCTTGACACATCAATGATGTGTCTATGTATTTAGATAAAGAGAATATTTATAATTAGATCCTTTGGCCTTGTAAAAGATCAGACTATCACAATTTATCGAACTGATAAATATGTGCAAAAATGTTGTACACATACAAATCCAACATAAGTAATGTATATAAGTCATTTATATATTAGGGTGGGTCGAAAATAAAAAATTCTTGAATTCGAAATCACCACTACGCAAAAACGTAGCGCATTGGGATCCTAAAAAAATTAAAAATGGATATTAATCATTTTTTAAATATAATTCCTACTTAATTCACCCCTGTTTTCAGAAAAAACTCCAAACACCTGTGTAAATAGAAGAAGAATTTCTTCGGGTTCTTGAAAACTTTCCACTGGCAAAAATTACCAAGACCCAAACATCGAAATTGGAAATTACAAATTTTAATTTAGCTGCTTTTCCAAATTCGATTCCTGGGTCTCGGAAATTTTTTTCCGAGCGGATGAGTTTTTCGATTTGGAAGACTTTTTTGATCCCCAGGAATGTGAAAGATCGTCACTTAAAAAAATGGAAAAATTTAATCATCGGGGAAACCTCTCTACAGTGGATAATGCAACCTACAGTGGATAATCATTAATTAAGAGCACAAGTAAAAAAAATTAATTTTAACTTTGTTATGAACACGTATAGAGTATTAAATAATAATTTAATTAAATTAATTATTTTACATATATTAGTATAGTTAGGATCCCAATAGTCGCAGAGGTTCCCAACTATTTCTCTAGTCTAAATAAAAAATTCGGAAAATTTGGGATTGAAACTTTTAAAATTGAGTAATTTTTAATCCATAAACTTGAATTATTTTTTTTTAATTCTTCAGTGATTTTGAATAGTTGCCGTAATCATAAAAAAAACTTGTCCTGGTAGATAAACAAATGATACTTTTGTTGGAATAAATTACGTTATGTCGACAAGGAAATTTATGTTTTTTTATTGTCTCTCTGTTAGTTTCCTTGGGAAGGTTATCTGAAGATTTATTTTCAAAACGTGTTGCTACATAATAGATACATTATAAAAGAGTGAGGTTGCGATCTTGTCCAGAAAAAATATCGTAGATGCAACAAAGTATATAAGAAACTTCTAACTGTTAGAAATTCATTTATAATCATTTTCCCTCAATCGATTTAATAAGAATTTTAAATAAGAAACTTATTTCGAAAAATGGTTTCCAAAATATGCTCCGTTTTTTTATTTATTGTTGCTTTTGTCGATCAAGAAATGTTGACCTCTGCACAATCTGTATCTAACGGTGAGTTTAATATTCATAAACTTTCAATAAATTTTATAATTCGATCCTTCGGCAAGGATTTAAAAAAATTATTTGAATTAAATTTTGTCAATGTTTACAGTTTGCTCGGAATCAATTGAAACGGGTCGCTGTAAAGCATACTTTATACGTTATGCTTACAGCTCAACGGATAAACGATGTGTAGAGTTTGTCTACGGTGGTTGTGGAGCAAATGGAAATAATTTCCAAGCTAAGAATGAATGTTTATCAGCTTGTAAGCCAGGTGAGAAAGCATTTTATATTCAAATAGATTTTTTTATGTTTTGTAATTAAATTAAATACATTGGAAAATGTGCAAATTGTTGAAGGTACTTGCACTGATACACCCTAACTTAATTTGATATATCTGATTTGTGGAGTAAAGAACTTGGAGTATGTATAAAATAGTCTTTATTCAATTCTAAGTGCTGAACATACAATGTGACGCGACGACAGTACATTGACGACTGACCCTTCATTACATTAGCCAGGTTGAGGTACCTAGGTCCAGGATCGTCTTATCCCGCTTCTAACTAAGAGGAGTAGGACCCAAGAAAATTTTGGGTGGAAGGGAATAAATACAAGGTGTTTCAAGTAGCTCAGGTAAAGCGACGGTTCTAAACAGATGAAATTCTGATGCCGGGTTTACTTAAATCCGGCATAACCGAGGACTCACAATTTATGGTTGTTTACCTCGTTCTACGCTAAAATTCTAAGGACAATTTCTCTTAAATGGTTCCGAAGAAGTAATAAAAGGGATAAATAGCTTAGGCAGATGTTTCGATGTTATCCTAAACCTCTTGACAATTCTGGAAGCTATAAATGAGTCGAAAATAAAACTAACAGGCGAGAAAGTATTCGAATTTAGATTTAGAGCCTTAACATACTCCCCCCGTTGAGAGGATTACGATCAACAAATTCAACAATTTCGTTTCATTTAATTAGTGTCATCAATTTCGTCGATAGGTAACGGAGACAGTTTTTTTACACTTCGCATTAATTCACCGGTTGCTGTCTTAACAGTGACAGTTCTAACCACTCCATCTTCACCAGGATAAGTTTTTATTACTCGTCCAAGGGACCACTGCATCGGAGGTAGATTGTCATCCTTCAAGAGAACTACTGTTCCCTCCTTAATATTGTGTTTCCCAGCTACCCATTTGTTCCGAATATTTAATTCATTTAAATATTCCTTATACCAACGGCTCCAGAAATGTTGACGAAGTTTTTGAAGATGCTGCCAAGTTGATAATCGATTGGACGGAATAGACGTAAAATCTAGGTCAGGTAGACTCGTCAGAGGATCGCCGACAAGGAAGTGTCCAGGTGTAAGAACTAGCAGGTCATTTGGATCAGTGGAAACAGGAGTTAAAGGACGAGAATTTAGAATTCCCTCGACTTCAATGACAAAGGTGTTAAACTGTTCGAATGTAAATAATTCATCAGTAATTACGCGTTTAAGGTAATGTTTAAAGGACTTTACTCCCGATTCCCATATGCCGCCGAAATGCGGAGAAAGGGGAGGAATAAAATGCCATTCAATTCCCCTATCTCCGAGGAAATTGTGACATTTTCTTTGATGTTCATTTGAATTAAATAGAGCAAAGATTTCCTTTAATTGATTATTTGCGCCAACAAAATTTGTCCCGTTGTCAGAAAAATGCTCTTAGGTTTTCCTCTTCTGGAAACGAATCGTTTTAACGCGGCCAAAAATCCGTCGGTTGTAAGATCGCTAACGACTTCTAGATGAATTGCTTTTACCACAAGACAAACGAAAACAGAAACGTAAACTTTGATTTTATTTCGATTGCGAAATTTCTTCTCCTTTATGAAAAAAGGTCCACAATAGTCAATTCCCACATTCAAGAAAGGTCGCGCTTTCGTTGTTCTTACCTTCGGCAAATCACCCATTTTGTACTCGACAGTAGACGGATTAACACGGAAACAACGGACACACTTGCCAATAATTCTCCGAACTTGATTACGCCCATCAGTTATCCAAAAACTTTGCCGAATTGCGTAGAGAGTATTTTGTATACCAGAATGATGATTTTGTTCGTGATAATATCGAATTATCAAATCTGTCACGTGGTGTGCCTTTGGAAGCAGGATCGGGTGACGCTGAGAATATGCGAGATCGGAATTTTTTAATCTTCCTCCCACTCTTAGGATTTTTTCGTCATCAATGAAAGGATCTAAATTCAAGAGGTTGCTTGTTTTGTCTATTTCTTTACCTTCTTGTAACAAACGTATTACATCAGCAAACGCATTTTGCTGAATGATTTTAATAATACGAATTTCGGCACACTTTCTTTCCTTTATTGTTAACGGGCCTGTTATTTTCGCGTCTTTGAAGTTTTTGAAACGAAAGCTACAAGCTACAAAAAACTTCAAAGCAGTGAAAGAGGAAAATTTCTGAAAAATTTCTGGTTCTTTGACAGAAGTAACCAGGCAAGTGTTCCTTTTTTGTTCTAAAGGATTTCCCTCAAATTTTAAAGCAAGTTGAGGCCATTGAGATTCAGGTTTGACTAACCATGATGGCCCTTCCCTCCAAATGGAATTTTTCAAAAAATCTTGCGGAAGTTGACCACGAGACAACGCGTCGGCTGGATTATAAATCGAAGGCACGTGGCGCCATTGTTCCACTTTAGATTGATGTTGAATGTCTGCAACGCGATTCGCGACAAATGTTTTCAACAAATGTGGTGACGTATTAATCCAATGTAAAGTGATGGATGAATCAGTCCAAAGGACAGTTTCTTGAAATTTAATATCAATTTTTTCTTTGACCTGATTCGTGATTTTTGCGAGGATTTGAGCTCCACATAATTCTAAACGTGGAAGCGAAACGGTTTTTAATGGCGCAACGCGAGACTTCGCATAGAGTAATGTGGATTGAACTCGACCTGACTCATCTTCCGATCTGAGATATAGACAAGCCCCATATCCACCCTCACTGGCATCGCTGAATCCGTGTAACTGTACGCTAATAAAATCGTCTTTCAAAATTTTTCTTTCAAATGAAACATGATTGATTGAGTTTAGTTGATTGCAAAAATCCATCCAAACGGTAAATTCGTTACTAGGAACGGATTCATCCCAATCTAATTTCAATAACCAAAGTTTTTGCATAATTTTTTTTGCATATAAAATGATTGGACCCAGCAGTCCCAAAGGATCGAAGATTTTTGCAATCTCTGAGAGAATTGCTCTTTTCGACTTGACGCTATGTGCATTGACCGGTGTAATTGTATAAACAATACAATCATTTTTCGCATCCCACATCACACCTAAAGTTTTCAGCGTTTGTTCTTTATCAAATTGAAAGTTGGGAATGATATCGGTTTTATCAATTCCAGTTAGGATTCGCATGTCATTCGCGGCCCATTGTCGAAGATTAAACCCACCGAGACGTAATAACTGCGTAATTTCTTCGCGTTTTTGAATAGCACTTTCGATTGTTTCGGCTCCGGTAAGTAAATTATCGACATAGAAATCGTTTTTTAAGATATTTACAGCCGCGGGATAATTTTGCCCTTCGTCTTCGGCAAGTTGATATAAGCATCGTATGGCAAGGAAAGGAGCTGCTGAAACACCGAACGTAACAGTATTCAATTCATACGTTTTTATTTCGTCAGCTTCTTTCCATAGTATTCTTTGATACTTCCGATCCTCTTTCCGAATTAGTACTTGACGATACATTTTTTCAATGTCCGCTGAAATGACGTAATTGTGTACGCGGAATCTGAGAACGAGAGAAACTATATTGTCTTGTACCGTGGGACCTACCGAAAGTAAGTCGTTAAGCGAAAGACCTGAACTCGAAGGCAAAGATGCATTGAATACAGGTCGTACTTTGGTGGTCATACTAGACTCTTTTATTACTGCATGATGCGGTAAATAAAATCCATGAGCACCTGATGAATTTTTAACTTCGGTCGCGTGATTCAAATCTTTATATTCGTTAATGACGTCGCTATAAGCCTTTTCGAATTCCGGATGTTTCACGAATTTGTTTGTTAACGAATTTAGTCTTTTTAAGGCCTTTGATCGCGTTTCTCCTAATTTATCCGGATTTTGTTTAAACGGTAGAGCTACGATATATCTACCTTCTTCGTTTCTAGACACGGTTTTCTGAAAATACTTTTCGCATTCAAGTTCTTCAGGTGAAAAATTATATTTTGTTTGACCTTCTTCAATTTCCCAGAAACGATTTAACTCAGATTGTAGATTTGTCAGATGACAATTCAGTTTATTCGAATTTTTCATATAGCCTATATCTCCGCCTATGACCCATCCCAATCTCGTTTTTTGGAGGTATAAGTCTTGATTCTTGCTTGACAAATTGATTTGACCGATACAAAAGAGAGATAATGTAGGACCTGAACCTAGCAAAAGATCGACGGGTGCAGGTTTGTGAAATTCTGGATCAGCGAGTAGTAAGTTCGATGGAATTTCAAGGAGTTCGCGTTGAATCGGCTCGTTTGGAATGAGACCTGATATGCAAGGTATGGTCAAGAAATTGAGTGTTTTTTCGAATTTGTTGTGAACTGAACGAAAGGTTAATCGTATAACGTGTTTGGTGGAGGTGGATAATTCGTTCAATGCACCTACGGGTACAGAAAATTTCTCTTTCGGTAAGCCAAGAGTTTTTGCTAAATTTTCGGTGATAAAATTAGCAGTAGAACATGTATCTAAAAGAGAGCGACATCGAATTAATCGCTTCTTCTTGTCGTAAATTTGAACGACTGCGCTTGTCATTACTTGACTAGTTGGCGAACGTGTGACCGAAGACAGAACGATTTCTGTATTTACGCTTCGTACTAGTCATGGTTGACTAGTACATGAATTATCTTGCTCCTTCAGATTGTGGAGCAAAGTATTGTGCGATTCAGAACAAATGATACATTTGCTAAACGTGCAAGTTTTATCACCGTGATTTCGAAGGCAATTAAGGCATAGAGACGCGTCCTTGGCTGCTTGCATGCGTTTTGGAATTGACATATTACGGAATTTTTCGCATTTGTAAACTAAATGTTGATTTTCTTTACAAATAGGGCACGACTTATACGCGGATGACAGAAAAGTTTGTTGGGCCGAATTTTTGTTGTACTTGTTACCACGTTCCTGAGTATTTGTCTTGCTTCCATGACTAGAAACTGGTTCCGTCAGATCTCTTTCGCGTTTAGACAATCGAGATGCGGTTTTATATAAAAATTCGAGCATTTTTTCTAACTTGGGAAAGACGCCTCTTTCAAGAGATTCCTCCCATTTTTCCGCGGTTGTCCCATGTAATTTTTCTTCGAGTAATTGAACGATTATTTGTTCGGTAACATTTACTTTTAAAGTTTTTAAAGATTCAAGATGTTGTTGAGTTTCGTCCGCTAATTGACGTAAACCCTCCGCGCTTTCTTTGTCTTGTGTGGGAAGACGCAATAAAAGACTGAGATGTCTCCCAACAATTAATCGTTCATCGGCATACGTTTTTTCCAATAAATCCCACGCGCGCGTAAAATTTTCATCGGTTATGCTGAAATTTTTTATTTTATTAATCGCTTCACCAGATAAAGCTGATTTTAAGTATTGCAACTTTTCTACGTTATTTAAATCCTTCTGACTACCGATCATTGACGTGAATGCATCTTTGAATGATAACCAATCTTCGTAGCGACCATCGAATTTTGGTAAAGAAGCTTCCGGTAATTTGATTCGACGTTTTATGACAGTATCACTAGAGGTAAGTTCTGGATTGCTTGAGGAAGAACCTCTAAAATGAGAAGAATGATCCTCGGAGATAATTGGACTCGAATCTAATTTTAACTTTTCGGCTAAAGTGATAAGATCAAGATACGTTTCATCTATTTCAAAACGTTCGTCTACAAGATTCGGATTTTCATCAAGCAATTCAATTTGATCGGAGGCTTCATCAAAGTCTTGAAATTGAGTTCTAAATTTTTCTAAACGGACATTTAATTTAATAATATTTGGTTCGCCAGCTTGGTATTCTTTTAGAAAATTTGAGAATCTAGTCGCAGTCGCTTTTAACGTTGCGCGACGTTTCATTAATTTTTTTAAAGTTAGCGCATCTGTAAGATTCACAACAGTTCGGTCTCCTTCATTGTCACTCATCTTGTCGAGGGAAATGGGACTGACGGAATGAAATATGAATGGATGGCGATTTTTTAATGAAACGAGCCTACCTGGTTGAGCAGAAGACGGATGTCGGTTGATGATCAGCTGTTCCTCATCGAGACTGTTCGCCTAGTGGTCGAGTTGAATCCTTGAAGACTTGGAAACGATAGGCTTTATTTCCCTTTAAAGCAGAATCTGGATATTTTAATTGGTTCACTCTTTCGTTTTCTCAGGTAAATCCGGACTTCTGTGGTCTGCAAATGGTGGGCTGGCTGTTGCTTGACGATTTATCAAAGCGAAGCTCACTCTGACGATTGCACGACACTTCACGAATAGTCACTACGAAGTCACATAAATCAATTGTAGCCGTCAATAACGTTTCTTGTCGTCGCACTTATTTAATCACTGAACATCACTTTTTTCACTAGTAGCTTGGGTGGTCAAAGTTATTAAAAGTTTTGAGTCCAAGTCAACGTATCACTAGTGTTTCTTCACGTTTATATCCAAGGCGAATAATTCGGCTCTCGAAGGACCATGGAAAATGTGCAAATTGTTGAAGGTACTTGCACTGATACACCCTAACTTAATTTGATATATCTGATTTGTGGAGTAAAGAACTTGGAGTATGTATAAAATAGTCTTTATTCAATTCTAAGTGCTGAACATACAATGTGACGCGACGACAGTACATTGACGACTGACCCTTCATTACATTAGCCAGGTTGAGGTACCTAGGTCCAGGATCGTCTTATCCCGCTTCTAACTAAGAGGAGTAGGACCCAAGAAAATTTTGGGTGGAAGGGAATAAATACAAGGTGTTTCAAGTAGCTCAGGTAAAGCGACGGTTCTAAACAGATGAAATTCTGATGCCGGGTTTACTTAAATCCGGCATAACCGAGGACTCACAATTTATGGTTGTTTACCTCGTTCTACGCTAAAATTCTAAGGACAATTTCTCTTAAATGGTTCCGAAGAAGTAATAAAAGGGATAAATAGCTTAGGCAGATGTTTCGATGTTATCCTAAACCTCTTGACAATTCTGGAAGCTATAAATGAGTCGAAAATAAAACTAACAGGCGAGAAAGTATTCGAATTTAGATTTAGAGCCTTAACATACATATTATTATTTATTGAATTATATTTTAAATTATGGGGCACATGAAAAATTACAGTACACAATATTATTTCGATAATAAAGTCGTAAAAGTCTTTTAAAATATTCACACCTAGGACTATTTTTCAAAAATTTCAAACATTCTTCTATTTTTGTACATGTATGTTTCTATTCTTCTATAATAAATTTAAAAAAATAAAGCTTAATTGTTAATCAAATGTAAAATTGATCTAAGGGGCCGGTAAAAAACTAGGTCACATACTATTTTGAACTCTTTTTTCATCCCTTCCCTTCAGCGTCACACATATTCATATAAAGCTTGACCCCCCCCCCCCATCCAAGTGACGTTACAAATACGAACAGATCCCCCTTCCCCAGTCAATTTTTTTTTAAATCAAGAAACTCAGATTTCACAGCCCAAAATGCTCTTAAAATAGGAAAATACGGTGATTTTTCACGAAAATAGGGGCATAAATTCTTTTGAATATAATAATGTAGATACAATATTAAATTTTAAGACGAAATATATTTTATTTTCAACAAAATAGTTGAATTTTCAACCAAAAAAGATTTTCAACCAAAAGGGATGATTTCTATATTGAACCCAAAAAGACGAATTTTCATCAAGAGAGTTAAGTTTTCAAGCTAAAAAGTGAAATGTTTTAGAAAAAATTTAACTCTTAGAGCTGAAAAGATAATTTTTCAATAAAAAAGAAGTTAATTTCTAACCAAATACGTATATACGCACTTCAATTTTTACCTAACAAGCTGAATTTTCAATCAGATAGTCGAAATTTCAAGCAAAAAATATTAAACCCCAACCAAAACCATAACCATACTATACGACAAAAAAATATAAATTTTGTTATCCAAAACGACAAATATTCAACAAAAGAATTGAATTTTTGACCCAAAAAAATGCATTTTTTACCAAATAATTAAATTTTCAACAAAATAGTTGAATCCTCAAAAAAAAAGAACAATTAAATTTACAGAAAAAAATTAATTTGTATACAAAAAATGAATACTCAACAAAATAGATCAATTTTATGCCAAAAAGGTGAATCTTTAAACAAAATGAATTCTTAACAAAGTAGTTGAACTTTCAACTTTGTTTGTATTTATAATTATATGGTGCTCATTTCACGAGCACTTTGCTTCCCGTTAGCAAATGTATTTGCTTCCTCATAGAGGAAGCATTAGTTATTTTTTTCAATAATAGACAAACCAAAGTCTTCATTTTGATCAATTTAAAAATAGAAATTTACCAAAAAATTTTTAAACACAAATACAAATCAGACAAATCAAATTTTGTATTCGAAATTATAATTTTTCGAGCTGGAAAAGGGAAGGGAAAAGTTGTGTCGCACCCTATCTCTTTCTCAGCTTTATGATTTCTTTACAAAAATTGTCAGAATTATTCTATTTGAAAATTTGTGGTCAAAAAGTCTTTTCTATTCATGCGTCAACTTTGAATTATGTTGATGAAAATAGTTTTCCCGTTCGAAACAGATGTTTCAAATATTATAAATGAGCATAACTTCCTTAATCTTCAATAAAGTGTACTAATATTATATAGATTAATCGATTTGCTTCGAATCAAGGAATCTTTTTTATTTTTGCATCAACTTTGAATTATGTTAAAGAAAAAAGTTTTACTATAAAAAACTGTATTTTTAGATATTATGCATTACCATTGCTTCCTTACTCTTTAATAAAATGTATCAATATTATAGGTCAATCGATTCGCCTCGAATCAACACATCTTTTCTATTCTCACATCAACTTTAAATTATGAGAATGAGAGAATTTTTACTATAAAAATCGTTTTTCAATATAATATAAATGACCATAACTTCCTTACTCTTTAATAAAATGTATTAATATTATAGGTCAATCGATTCGTCTTGAACCAAGGAATCTTTTTTATTCTTGCATCAACTTTGAATTATGTTAAAGAAAAAAGTCTTACTATAAAACAATGCATTTTTAGATATTATGCATTACTATAGCTTTCTTACTCTTCAATGAAATGTATCAATATTATAGGTCAATCGATT
>CAKNYM010051461.1:370524-444352 GCA_932195095.1 Andricus curvator
TCACTTCCCTAAAGCATGCAGCGAGTTGAATTTGAGAAATGAAAATTTGTCAAAATCTGAAATTACATCGATCTTTCTCACACGCTATCTCGACTTCTATTCAACAAAAATACTTCAGCAATAGCTCAATCGACGCGAAATTTTATATTCTTTCAAACGATTTTTTCAAAATATTTCTAGCTCAATTTTTCACGGAGATAGACGCTTTTAAAGACGAGCGTGATTTTAATACAAATTTTGTAGGTGGTCCCACAATTTTGACCGGTAGTGTATGGAATTTTCTAATTTTTCTTCCAAACAACGACAGATACGAACAAAGTTTTAGATCAAAATTTGTGATCTAAAAAAGTTTGATAAAAATTGCCTCTTGCTCCTTTGCAATATCTTGCATCGTTTACGAAAAAAATTCACAAATTATATTCTTAGGAAAAAAATTCTCCCTGCCTCAAAAATGGTTTAGCCCGCATAAAGTTGATAGGGTTCCTTTCTTTTATCAGCAGAAACTTTTATTTAATATTGGGAAGAATAAAAAAGGTGTTGTTTTCCAGAAAATATTTTCTTCATGTTCCGATAAAAAAAATATATTTCTGAAAAACCCAACCTTTTTTATTCTTCCCAATATTAAAGAAAAGTTTCTGTTAATAGAAGAAATGAATCCTTTCAGCTTTATGTGGGCTAAACCATTTTTGACGCCGGGATCTCAAACTTTGTTCGTATCTGTCGTCGTTTGTAAGAAAAATGAGAAATTTCGATTTTATGAGAAAAATAAATTCTCCTGGCCATAAAAGTCATTTAGCAGACATAAAACTCATAAGATGTCTTTCTTATGCAATTAGAAATTCAACAAAAAATTGGCAAAAAATATAAGTGTGGGTTTTTTGAGAATAGATACTTTCAGAAAAACCGCCATTTTTTTAATTTTTTAACCTTTTTAAATTTTTTGGTGGATTTCAAAAGAAAAAAATTAACGCTATCAAAATCAAAAAGAAAACAATAAATATCTCATTCAGATTAAAAATTAGAGAGTTTTAAAGAAAACAATTGGGGTTTTTTGAAAAACAATGCTCAAAATTCAAATACGGATAACTACGTGGAAATTTTTTTTTGCAAATTGGAAAAATACGTATCACCTAATTTCCTCTAAAAAAACAACATATTTTGGCCTGAGAGATTCCGCGACTTCAAGTGTAAACCTGCCTGATTTAAAATCGATTCGGTCCAAAGAATTCATTGAAGCACTGTTTTCAAGAAACTTTCCTTTTTTCTCGTTTTTTCGTTTAAATCAAAAAATTAATTTATTCAAAAATATTTATAAAATATTAATTGAAACTATTTTTTGTTAATTTTTTTTTTTTTAATTGAAAGGTCTACTGTTTTATTTATGGTTAAGAATTCATCCTTTTGGTTGAAAAATGGTATTATTTGATTAAAAATGTAATTGTTTGGTTGAAAGTTAACCTTTTTAGGTTAAGGATTCAAGTATTGTTAAAAATTCGTCCTTTTTGGTTGCATTGAAGTGTTTTGTTGAAAATTCGTTTTTTTATAATAGAAAATTCGTCCTTTTCGATTGAAAATTCATCTTTGGTTGAAAAATCAGCTTTTTTGGTTAAAAGTTCATTCTTTTTTATTGAAAAGTCTACTATTATATTTTTGATTCAGAATTCATCTCTTTTGGTTGAAAATTCAACTATTTTGTTAAAGTCATATTTTTTGGTAGAAATGTCAATTACTTGACTGAAAGTAATTTACTTTGTAAAAAAATCATTTTTTGTTAAAGATTCATCTCTTTTATTGAAAAGTAACTTTTTTGTTGAAAATTCATATTTTCGGATTGAGCATTCAAATGTTTTGTACAAAATTCGCTTTTTTAGTTTAAAAATGTCACAATTTGGTTGACATTTTTTTTCTTTCTTGGCTGAAAAATCTTAGTTGCAAGTTTGTCTTTTTGTTTTCAAAACTCATCTCTTTTGGTTAAAATTGCAACTGTTTGTTTAAAACTTTATCAGTCTTGATAGAGGATTCAACACTGTCTTTTTGGTTCGAACATTCATCAGTTGGAAAAAAGGTAATCTATTTTGGTTAAAAATTCATCATTTTGGCTGGAAAATTCAACAATTGATTTAAATTTTTTTTCTTTCTTAACTGAAAAATCTTTTTTAGTTAAAAATTCGTCTCTTTTGGTTGAAAGTTCAACTAGTTGGTTGTAAATGCAACTGTTTGGTGGAAAATTAATTCCTTTGATTGAAAATTCTACTATTTGGTTCAAAATTAACTTTTTTGTTAAAAATTCATCTTTTATTGTTCAAAAGTCATATGATTTCTAGAAAATTCTACTTTTTGGCATGAAAACTCAACTCTTGTAATGAAAATTCATCTTTTTGGGTTGAAAATTCATCTTTTGGTATAAAATTAATCTTTTTTGCTTGACAATTCATCGTTTTTGGTTGAAAATTCAACTATTTTGTTGAAAATGCAATATATTTCGACTTGAAATCTTAGGAATATGGTACCCATGTTAATTTGATTTAAAATAAATTATTCCCCTATTTTCTTGGGGAATCACCCTATTTCCCCTGTTTTGAGAGAATTTGGGCTGTGAAGTCTGAGACACTGTAGTTGGAATCTTTTTTGTAAATTGTGTACACTTTCAATTAGAAACTCTTGAATTTTCAAAGATTTCTTGTGAAATTGTAAGGGGAATTGTTTTTCTTAATTTATTTTTTGTCAATTCTAGGTGATCGACGAAATTCTTCGAATTCTGAGACAAATTAGCTTCACGACAACGCCACCTCGACCCCATGAAATTCTACAAGAGCTCCGAGACATTAGTAGCATGGCGATGGAGCATTTCGACGAGAAAATCTTGCCAGACTTGAAGCACAGTATTTGTGCATCAGTGAGCAGCGTTAGTTCTTACGATTTGCCTTCTACAAGTCTGAAAATTGCGCATCACTCAGGCTCGGGTAGTTCAGTACTCTCTCACGGTTTCAGCCGTGACAGACTCCATCAAATCTTCAAGAAGATTTACAGTCGCACCCGAAAAAATAAAACGTCCGTAGTGTCTGTGAAAGGTCAGATAGGAAAAGTGAAGCAGAGAATGAAAAGACAGGGTCTGCAGATACAGCTGCAGAGTGCAAAGTTGCAGGACCAAGCGAAGAAGATAACCGAACAGGATACCCAAATTGCAGAAATGAGGAAACACCTGGAAGAATGGGAACAGAAAATAGGAGATCTGACTGCAGAATTGAGTCGGGCTCGAGAAGAGGACAGCATTGATGGCTGTAAGCGAAAGCACATTGATGTTATCGGGCGGGAATCAGATTCTGGCAATTCGAAAGAATTCCAGGCGAAAAAACGGAAATTGATCATCGAAAGGAAATCTTCGACTGATGCAAAGGACGTGAAGTTCAAGATGTTTATGTCCTCTCTTCTTGCCGAGGAATCTTCTGACTAATACTTTTTTTATAGCACCCTTTCAATTTCATTCTATAAGCAAAGTTGCTTTCTAGCTTATTATGTAGATTCTTCATTTCGGAAATCACGTTCTTAATACTTTATGAAATTGCCTTTTTTTTATGTTGAAACATGTTCAGATCAGTTAGTTCTCAGTCTCTTGGGATTGGGGAAAGTTTTTTATAAATTCCTTAGTCGTAGCTTATTAGTTAGAAAATTTTGTTTTGTGTTATAACCCTTGCATAATATGCTAAACTTCGTGAGGAAGTAAATTAATACTCATGAGTATAAGGATAATAAGTGTATAAAAGTCTGATTCGTGTGATACTGAAATCAATTAGAACTATTTCGGAATATCATTTAGAGGTGCTTTAATTGATGGGAAGTTTCTAATCCATTAATTATAAAAACGGAACCAAAAAAGTGAGATAAGTATTAAAATTCGTGGAAATAACTAATACTTGGATGAGTCAAGTTTGCTTAATAGATCAGCTTTGATATTAATTAAGACAATAAATAAGTTTAGATTAGACGCTCTGGAATTATTACATCGTTATTTGCATATAGTTGAACTTTTTGCACGGCGAAATTAATAGAAAATGCCAAGTTTCGAGTAATTAACCATTTTTTCTGATACATTTGAAAAATGAATAGGATTATTCTAACGAAGTAAGAAATTATTGCAAACACAGTAATATTTTCCTAATCAGTAAAAAATTGCATAGAATCTTTGTCCTGGTTTCTAGCGAATAACGAACATGATATTTTAGAATATGTTTTTAGAATTAAACTTAAATTTTATTTGCATATTCATTAGTCATAGAAGCTTGAACGTTGCCTTTATTTTATTGTATTCCTCTTTTTTCTAGGCGAACTTTAGCGAGTTGTAAACATTTACTTGAGGCTTTATGCAATAAAAATTGTGGCAAAGATTAAATAGAGACCATTTTTATTTTCACATCGCTTACCAAAAGTTTTAAGTTGGGAATTCAACACTTTTTAGAACTTATTCAGTTCAGGCGAATCTACAATGATAAAAAAAGATTAATAGAGATACATTTTTTTAAAACAGAAAAAGATCTTTTTAATCTTGGTTGATTTTCTTACCGGAAAAGGTCGAATCTGATGAAATTGAAAATTCATTTATCGATTCCGCTTGATCGGTTTCCAAGGTTTCCGATATTGCTTGGCTTAACACATCACGAATAATATCCTCGTTTTCTGAAATTAAAATATACAGGACTCGGATCGTGTGAACTTGTCGACTTTTAAACAAAAATGCGACTTATCGACCTTTTTTCTGCTTTTCTCAGAAGTCCGATATAATTAGTTTCAATTTTAATCAGAATGAAGGTTTTAAAATTGAAATTTAAAACTAGAAAAAATTGTACCATTTTAATAGAGAACTTTAAAAATTGAATAATTTCTCATTAATTCTTTATAATTGGAAAATTTTAAATTAGAAGCGTTTGATCTTGAACAATTTATAATTTCGTGAATCCGTATTCAAAGTTTTAATTTTGTCAAATTGCAAGCCTTAACAGTTGGACATTTTTAAGTCGAAATGTTTAAAATCGATTAATTTTACATTCAATTACAGTCTTCACACTTTTTCCCCTATTCCTCTTTTTTTCTCCCGGTTTTCAAGAATTTTGCCCTTTTTTCGCTTAAATGCGAACTGAATTAATAGAACACAATAAGAAAATCAAACTATTTTTGGTTGAAATTTCATTCTTCTTGGTTAAAAAATTGACTATTTGTTTGAAAATTCAATTATTTTGTTAAAAATGTAATTATTTTGTTGAAAATTCAACTATTTATTCAAAAATCATCTTTTTTGTTCGGAAATTTAATTTTTTTGTTGAACATTCGCATTTTGGATTGAAAATTCCTCTTTTATGGTAGAAAAGTAATCCTTTTTGGTTAAAAATTTATCTTTCTTGGTGAAAAATTAACGTATTTGTTGCCAAATTAACTGTCTTCTAAAAAATTCGTTTTTGGCATAAAAATTGTACTATTCAGTTAAAAATTCATCTATCTTGTTGAGAAATCGTCTCTATTGATTGAAGGTCCAACTATTTGGTTGTAAAAGCAACTGTTTGGTTAAAAATATTTTTTTTTTCGAAACTATTTGGTTAAAAATTCATCTTGGTTGAAAAAGATCTATTTGTTGAAAATTCAACTTTTCAGGCTGATAATTTAACTCTCTTCTAAAAAATCGCTTTTTTGCTTTTGGCTTGAAAACTCAACTTTTTCTTTGAAAACACAACTTGTTTTGGCTGAGATTTAATCTCCTTTATTTGAAAATTCGACTATTTTGTTGAAAATTCAACTGTCTTCGAAAAAAATCGTTCTTTTGGCATAAAAATTGAATTATTCGGTTAAAAATTTATCTATTTTATTGAAAAATCGTCCCTTTTGATTGAAGGTCAAACTATTTGGATGTAAATGCAACCATTTGGTTTTAAAGTCCTCTTTCTTGATTGAAAACGATCTATTTGTTGAAAATTCAACTGTCTTCTAAAAAAGATGTTTTTTTGCTTGAAAATTCAGCTATTTGGTTGAAAATTAAACCATTTTTTGAAAATATAACTCTTTTTATTAAAAGTTCAAGTATTTGGTTGTCAATACAACTAGTTGGTTAAATTTTCTTTTCAACTGTTTGGTTGAAAACTCATCTTTTTTCGTCAAAAATTATCTTTTTTCGTCAAAAATTATCTTTTTTGTTGAAAATCCAACGTTTCAGGTTGATAGTTAAACTTTATTTTTAAAAAATCGTATTTTTTGCTTGAAAGTTCAACTATTTGGTTGCATTTTATTTTTCTAAGTCAACTGGTTGAAAATTCATTTTTCTTGTCGTTAACAATGATCTTTTTTTGTTGAAAATTAAACTTTTTAAGTTGATAATTTAGCTTTATTTTTAAAAAATCGTATTTTTAACTTGAAAGTTCAACTGCCTGTTTGAAGTTTAATCTTTTTTGTTTGAAAAATGATATTTCTTGGTGACAAATTAACTTTTTCGTTGAGAACTTGACTGCCTTCTAAAGAATTCGTCTTCTTGGCAAAAAATTTGAACTATTCGGTTAAAAATTGATCTATTTTGTTGGAAAATCGTCCCTCTTGATTGAAAGTCCAACTATTTGGTTGTAAATGCAACTGCTTGGTTAAAACTATTTCTTTTTTGAAAATTGATCTATGTGGTTAAAAATTCATCTTGGTTGACATCGATCTATTTGCTGAAAATTCAACATTTTAGGCTGATAATTTAACTGTATTTTCAAAAAATTCGTGATTTTGCTTTTGGCATGAAAACTCAACTGTTTTTATTTGACGTTTAATTTACTTGATATGAAAATTTATATTTCTAGGTTGAAAATTAACTTTTTTGGTGAAAATTCAACTATTTGGTTAAAAATCAAACCATTTTGTTGTAAATATAACTCGTTTGATTGAAAGTTCAACTACTCGATTGTCAATACAACAATTTGGTTGCATTTTTTTTTAATCCAACGTTTGGTTGAAAATGCATCTTTTTTGTTGAAAATTCAACTTTTGAGGTTGATAATTCAACTTTTTTTAATCGCTTTTTTGGCTTGAAAGTTGAACTATTTGGTTGCATTTTATTTTTTTAATACAACTGTTTGGTTGAAAATTCATCTTCTTGCGATAAAAATTATCTTTTTTGTTGAAAATCAAACTTTTCAGGTAGATAATTCAACTATATTTGTAAAAAGTCGTCTTTTTGGCTTGAAAATTCAACTATACTTTATTGAAAATGCAATATATTTCGAATTGAAATCTTAGGACTTCAAAGCGTTTCATATTAAATTCAATATTGTATCTTAATTAATTTTACCAAAAGAATGTATTCCTCTATTTTCGTAAAAAACTCTCCCCTATTTCCCCTGTTTCGAGATCATTTCAGGCTGTGAAGTCTGAATTATTAAAAAATGAATTATTTCACATTCAAATTATACAGTCTCGAATTTAAAGCCGCAATTGTTGAGTAATTTCAAGTTTAAATTGTTCAAAATAAATGTTCTTGAAGTTCAAAATGAATGATCTTGAAGTTCAAAATTAATGTAAATTATAAGCTTCTCTCATTTGAAAATAATCCAAGTTGACAGGTAGGTTTAACAGTTCAGAAAGAAATATTTTAAACCCAGATTCAGAATCCTTCAAGCTGAATGACTATTGTTAAAAAATTGTTTAAACTTTCAAGTTTTTAAGCCTTCTAGTCGATCCAAGCCGTGAATATAGAAAAAGTTTTTTGGAATATTAAAATTGGCATAATAATTAAAATTACCGCCTGGAATAACGTAAGACATAATTTGGTCGACCACGGTTTCTATCATATTTTTGTAATCTCCCTGGTCGAGAATTTCCTCTGCTTCGGTTATTGAAACTTGAATCTAAAAATGAAAAGTTGGTTACATTCTAGATTTACATTTTTTTTATGAATAATTTTTTCTGAATTTAATTCTATGAGAGAAAATAAGGTAATTAAGCTTTGAAAATCAGAGGCTTAGAAATTTATTGTAACTAAAATTGAAGTTAAAAAGGAGTTGAACTGAATTACCGATTCTTCTTCGTCATTCTCTTCAGAGGCCTTCTCAGATTCTGATTCTTCTTCAGGGGGAAGATCTAAAATTTCGTTATAAATTGCTGCATGTGCTGCTCCCAAATATCCTCGTTGTTTGTCCCGTAATTTTTTTCTCACAATCTCTTTTTCCACTTCGGGCAATACGAAATTGTAGACCATATCAGAAACCATTTCTTCCTCATCCAATTCTGCAGCACTAAAAATACATTTTTGATATGGAATTAAATTTACGAGGATTTAGATCATTTTAATTTAAAAGCTTTCCCGAAATATAAATCTGAATAACAATTTTTTGAAATGCTTGAAAAAATGAAAATTCGCGATTTATTTTACATGTAAAGCATCTAAAGCAGAAGTTTTTTTCGTTTTTTAGCTAAAATGCGAACTGAATTCATAGAACCCCATAAGAAAATTCAACTATTTTCGCTGAAAGTTAAAAATTCTACTATTTGTTTGAAGATTCAACTATTTTGTTGAAAATTCGTGTTTTTTTATTTGAAAATTAATTTTCTAAACTGAAAATTTAACTTACGCATTTTTGGATGAAAATTGGTCGTTTTTAGTTGAAAATTCAATTTTTTAATTTTTCATTGGAAATCCATATTTATTCATTGCAAGTGCATTCTTTTTAATTAAAAAATCTAATATTATATTTTTGGTTCAGAATTCATCTCTTTTGGTTAAAATTTTTACTATTTGTTTGAAGATTTAACTATTTTGTTGAAAATTCGTTGAAAATTTAACTATTAAATTTTCCATTGAAAATTCATTTAGGATTCAACTGTTTTGTTGACAAATCATCGTTTCTAGTTTCAAATTCAACTATTTGATTGAAAATTCATGCACTTTGTTGTAAATTTGGCTTTTTTGGAAGAAAATACAACTGCTTGCTTGACAGTTAAATTACTTTGTTAAAAATTAATTTTATTAGTTGACGATCCATCTTGTTGATAAAAATTGAATATTCCACAATTTGGTTGAATTTTGTTTTCTGACTAAAAAATCTTTCTTGGTTAAAAATTCAACACTTTTGTTGAAATTTCGTCTTTTTGATTTGAACGTTTTTTTGGGCAATAAATTAACTACTTGGTTGAAGGTTGATCTAATTGTTTAAAAGTTGAACTACTTTTTTAAAAATGCACTTTTTGGTTGAAGATTCATCTCTCTTTCGTTGAAAAATCATTTGTTTTGGCTGAAAATGTTTGTTTTTAACTGAAAATTTAACTATTCCATTGTTGGTTGAAAATTCATCGTTTTAGTTTCAAATTCAACTATTTGTTTGAAAATTCATGCACTTTGTTGTAAATTCGTCTTTTTTTGGAGGAAAATTCAACTGCTTGCTTGACAGTTGAATTACTTTGTTAAAAATTAATTTTATTAGTTGAAGATCCATCTTGTTGATAAAAATTTAACTATTTTGTTGAAAATTCATCTTTTTTAGTTGAAAATTCAAGTACTTCGTTAAAAATTCATGTATTTATTTAATAATTTGGTAGAAAATTAAACTCTTTAGTTTAAAATGAGCTTTTTTGTTGAAAATTCATACTTTTGGTTGGAAATTCAACTACTTTGGTAGAAAATTCAACTAATTGGTTGAAAATTAAACTAATTATTGGAAAATTTAACTATTTTGTTGAAAATTCGTTTTCTTATTTGTTAAAAAGTAATTTTTCATCTGGAAATATAGCTATTCTATTTTTGGTTAAAAATTCAACTATTTTGTTAAAAACTCGTTTTTTTGTTGGTTAAGAATTAATGTTCTTCTCTAAAAATGTAACTATTTCATCTTTTGTTTGTTTGAAAATTCATCTTTTTGGTAGAAAATTAATCTGCTTGGTTGAAAATTCATTCTTTTTGGTAAAAAATGCAACTGCTTGGTTGAAAATAAATCTGTTTTGGTTGAAGATTCATCGTTTTAATTGATAATTCAACTATGTGGTCGTAAATAAACTTTTTTGTTGGAAATTTATATTTTCAGGTTCAAAATTCAACAATTTGGTAGAAAATTGAACACTTTGGTTTAAAATGAACTTTTTTGTTGAAAATTCATATTTTTGGTTGGAAATTCAACTACTTTGGTACAAAATTCAACTATTTGGTTCAAAATCAAACTAATTATTGGAAAATTTAACCATTTTGTTGGAAATTCGTTTTCTTGCTTGTTAAAAATTAATCTTTTATCTGGAAATGTAGCTATTCTATTTATTGTTGAAAATTGAACTATTTGGCAGAAAATTCAGCTATTTTGTTAAGAATTAGTTGTTTTTTTTTTAGTTGAATTCAACTGTTTGAACATTCGTTTTTTTTTGTTGAAAATTAGTTTTTTAAGGCCATGTTATACATTAGTCACGTGACCCAGCCAGTCCTGAGATCGATATTTTTTGTCCGATATTTAAAAATAAAAGTTAAAATAGAGCGGAAAAAATTTGGGAAAATATTAATAAATATAAAAGGACAGTGTGTGGTAAAGCATAGAGTTGGGGAAGAAAAAAGTTATTATTGGAATAACAAATATCGACGGCAATTAAGCGATCTGCATTATCAACAGTGCTGACACCATGGATATATTAAATATCAATTTGTTTATTTGCACCACACCAGCAAATATTATCAAGTGCAATTTTTGCAACCGATGTTTGCATCATTTTCCTCAAGACATGTGAGCCAGAAACTCAAAAATGTTTCATTGGGAACATTGAAAATTGGTTACTGAGTTCTACAGCACGGTCGGTATTTTTGTGAATTTCCTTATTGATTACATTTTTTCTTCAACATTTCGAGCCAAATGTTTTCTACAAACGCAGATTACAGTTTCCTGATGCTTTCCCCACAGTTTCAACTCGATATCTCATTTTGTGTGGACATGAGTTGTTGCACAAAAAATGCCGATATTGCTCCGGTTTTAATTTCTTCAAAAAATTTTTTTTCTAAATTTCGAGCTAAATGTTGTATACAAACGTACGTTATTGTTTCCTGAGGCTTTCCCCAAAATTTCAACTCGATATCTCATTCGGTGTGGACGTGAGTTGTTGCAAAAAAATTATCGATAATTTAGGTCACGTGACTCATGGCCTTAAACTGAAAGTTTAACTATTTTTTGTGCGATTTTATGTGACGAAGAACGGGAGGTATGAAAAAAAGTTTTTAAAATAGCGTGACGTAGTTTTTGAACGGCCTCTTAACCAAAATCCAAAACTTACTTTGCAGCAGCGTATTTTGAAACACTATCTATTTTATCAGCTAGAGTCATAACATAATCTTTAGCTTCTTTTTCAGAAACCCAATCAATTCCTTCCTTGATAATATCTTCAAGATACGTTTCCACCGAATCCTGATTGACTTTAACCATCTGTCTGAAAATTTCGTCCAATTCTCTTCGTCGATGACGTTCAACTTGTCTTCTTCCAGCTTCTGCGGCTTCTCTTTTAGCCCTTTCTCTTTCGGCAAGTAATGCAAAAGCATGAGCTCTCCGTTCATCTTGAAGCCTCAACAACTCCTAAAAAAATATTTTAAAAACACAAAACATTTCATATAGTACATAAAGGGTGGCCCTTATTTTTAAAAATCATATTTCTTTTCTTTCTATTCTGCGTTCTCAACCCCTAGTGTTGTTCAAATGCCCAAAAAAATCTCGAAATTTTCCTCACAGCAATAGGATATCTCGGGATATCCCATTTTATGTCGTTTATGTCCCGGGTTATCCCAGAGATAGCCCAGGGATAACCCGTGGGAATATCCTGCAAGGCGGAAATTTGGATATCCCAGGGATATGGGATATTATATATATATATGGGACGTTTCTGGGATATTCAAATGTTCGTGTGATATATGAAAATTTTAATATCCTACTTGGGACATTTGAATATCCCAGAAACGTCCCATAGACATCCCGGATATCCAAATTTCTGCCTTGTAGAGTTACCGAAGTATTTTCTCGAATTTTAAAGGAAGTCACGGGATTTCAATGGGGTTTCGAAGATTTAAAGGGATTTGAAGAGATTTTATAACATTTTAGGGGACTTCAAAAGATTTGCAAAAATTGTAAAGGATTTTAAGAGATATCGCAGTATTTTCACGAATTTTGAAGGATGTCAGGGGTTTTTGATGAGATTTCGAAAACTTAAAGGGATTTTATAATATTTCAAAAGATTTGCAAAGATTTTAAGGGATTTTAAGTGATTTTAAGGGGTTTCGATGATTTCCCAGGATTTAAAAGGATTTTGAGACATCAAAACATTCCAAAGTATATCCGCGGATTTTAGTGGTTTTCGTAAGATTTCAATGAATTTTGAAGGGATTTCAAACATTTCAAGGGATCTCGTAATATTTCGAAATATTTCACGGAATTTCAAAGAGTTTACCCGATTTTAAGAGTTTTTAAGGAATTTTGAAGATTTTAAGCCATTACAAACATTTCAAAAGATTTTACGGAATCTCAAAGAATTTTGTGGGATTTCTACGGCTTTTAAATAATTTCAAATAATGACACAATGTATGTAATATTAGGAAAAGAAATTTCAACAGCCAAAATAGGTTTCAATTAGCATAATTTAAAATAATAATTAGAAAGAAAAATCTTACGTAAGAAATGCTTCGGACTCCCCCCTCCCTCTCCCAAGGAAGGATTCGTAAGATTTTTTGGATCTTCTAAAGGATAAGTTTTTAATTTCCACTAATTTGTTATTGTTTAAACAATATTGGTTTTTTTAACAATTGATTCATTGAAGAAGACGCAAAATAGTAATTCGTAAGATTTTTTGGATCTCCTAAAGGATAAGTTTTTAATTTCCACTAATTTGTTATTATTTAAACAATATAGATTTTTTTGAACAATTGAGTTATTGAAGAAGACGCAAAATAGTTATTATTATATTATGGGTGTCATGAATCTTATAATGAATTTGAACAATGTTATTATTTGTTTAAGTAATTTGTAAACTGTTTAAACAATATTTATATGTTTAAATACATACTTCATACAAGAAAAATACAAAAAACTTATCAACTTTTCAACAAATTTGGATATTGTTATGTATCTTGTTGTTTATTAATGTTCCCCTTACTTTTCTAGAAAAGTTTAAATTTTTAAACAAGTTTAAATAGTTTAAACGATTAAAAATTGTTTAAATGAATTTTTTTCTCTAAAAATTTGTAAATCGTGGTATTTTCCTTAGGTAATGATGTTGTTTATCAGTGTCAAGAGTGAAAATACTTGTTTGAGTTATATTTTAATTGGAAGTGTTTTTTTTAATTTATTTATTAATGTCCCCCTTAATTTTCTAGAGAAGTTTAAATTTTTTAAACAATATAAAATTGTTTAAATAAATTTTTATATCTAAAAATTTGTAAATCGTGGTATTTTTCTTAGGTAATGATTTTGTTTATCAGTGTTAAGAGTAAAAATACTTATTTATAGATAGATATATTCAAATTCAGGAACTCTAAATATATGAGCATAATAAATAACTAAGTGAATGATTTTTATTCTTTGAAATAGGAAAAAAGTTATATTTAATAATTATATTGCTTACTGTTTTGTTAAAAATTCATCTTCTTGGCTTGAAAATTCATCACTTTTGGTAAAAATTTAATCTTGCTTGATTGACAATTCAACTAGTTTGTTGAAAGTTAAACTACTTTGTTAACAATTTATTTATTTTGCTAAAGATTCATCTCTTTGGTAGAAAATTTAACTATATTGTCGAAAATTCGTATTTTTTGGTAGAAAATTAATCTTCTTGGTTAAAAATGATTCTTCTTTCTGGATTGAGATTCAACTATTTGGTTAAAAATTTATTTATTTTATTGAAAATTTGTTCTCTTTGGTTGAATTGAACTGTTTTTGATTTATAATTAACATCTTTTTTTGTTGAAAATTTAACTACTTTGTTAAAAATGTATTTTTTTCGGTTGAAGATTCATCTTTTTGGTTGAAAATTTAACTATATTCTTAAAAATTCGTATTTTTTGGTAGAAAATTAATCTTCTTGGTTGAAAATTCAACTGTTTGTTTAAAAATTCATCTATTTTATCTAAAACTCTAATTTTTTGGTTGAATTTTACTGTTTTTGATTTAAAATTAACATTTTTTTGGGTTAAAAATGCAATTACACTTGGTTGAAGGTTGAACTATGTACTTTGTTAAATTTTGGTTTGTTAAAGATCCATCTTTTTTGTTGGAATTGTAACTTATTTGTCGACAATTCATTTTTTAATTGGGTAAAAAATAATTTTTTTAACTGAAAATTTAACTATTCCATTTATGGTTCAAAAATTTTATTTTTTAGTTGACAACTCAACTACTTGGTTAAAAATTGAATTACTATGTAACAAAAATTTTTTTTTGTTGAAGATTAATTTTTTGTTTGCATAATTTAACTATTTTGTGGAAGATTCGTTTTTTTCGATTGAAAATTAATTTTTTTAACTGAAAACTCAAATATTCAATTTTAGACTAAAAATTAATCTTTTATAGTGGAAAATTGAACTATTTGGTTGAAAATTCATGTTCATGTATTTTGTTGAAAATTCTGTTTCGGTACAAAATTACTCGTCTTGGTTATAAATTCATCTTTTTGGTTTAAAGTTCAACTATGACAACTATATGGTTAAAAATTAATATATTTTCTTGAAAATTCTTTTCTTTTTGGTTGAATTAAACTGTTTCTGATTTAAAATTAACATATTTTTTGGTTTAAAATTCAACTACTTGGTTGAAAGTCGAACTACTTTGATAAAAATGTTTTTTTTAATTTAGTTTTAGTAAACTTTTCATCACGAATAAGCACCGAATACTTATTACTTCATCCACTTTTTTTTTATTGGCTTCTGGAAATCGACGACGATAGTCTGTTACGATTTAAACATTTTTTGGGGAAAAAAATTATTTAAATAATTTTTTAAATATTTTTAAACAATTAAGAATTGTTTTAAAAACTAAGGGGAACCTTATTAAACAAAAAGGTATATGATAATGTCCAAATTTGTTGAAAAATGCTAAACAAAAGCTTTTTTCCTGGTTTTCATCAATAAGCTGTGTATATAAACATATAAATATTGTTTAAACAGTTGATAAATTATTGAAACAAATAATAACATTGTTCACATTTTATATAAGACTCATAGAATCTATAATATATATGTAAATATTTTGCGACTCATGCAAGAAATCAGTTATTAAAATAATTAAACTAAAATAAAAATTTGGACTTATTCTTTGGGGCCCCATAGGAGGGTCTTGAAATTTTATAATATCAAGAATTATATTTTATTTTAATTCTGTAAAGTATTCTGAATAGAAATATGTATTATAAATTACGTTAACCGATTTTGCTGAAATTTGGAGATTATTTTCTTGGACATTCGAACAAAACTAGGGCTTAAGGATAAAAGGATTCAAATTTGTTCACAATATCAATAAGGGCCACCTTACTATATAATATACAGGGTGTCCAAAAAGTCCCGGGACGGCTAAATATTTCCTCAGGTAAGATGTTTTTCAGGGTGGTCAAGGTCGTTCTTGAAGGAACTTTCAACAAGGAATTCAATGGTGACCTTTATTTTGATCTCGACCATGACCTTCACGGTTATTTCAAGGTCAAATTGATTTTTTTAAATGGGAACCTCTATTTTTGACCCCGGGAACTGAGAGAGCGGAAAATTTTACGTCCAGATATGACCTTGACAAATCGAAAATTTGACCTGGAAAGGTCAGGGCAAGGTCAAACAACGTACAGCAGGATAACTCGACCAGCATGCATTTGTGAAGAAAATGTTCAACGCAAGAGTTGTAGCATTTTATACTCCCGATCGATTGGTGACTTTGACCTTGTCTATGACCAGAACCTTCACCAGGACATTTTCTTCAAAAATGCATGCCAGTCGAGTCATCCTCCTGCACGTTGTTTGACCTTGCCTTGACCTTTCCAGGTCAAATTTTCGATTTGTCAAGGTCATATCTGGACGTACAAATTTCCGCTCTCTCAGTTCCCGGGGTCAAAAATAGAGGTTCCCATTTAAAAAAATCAATTTGACCTTGAAATGACTTGAAGGTCATGGTCAAGATCAAAATAAAGGTCACCAATGAATTCCTTGTTGAAAGTTCCTTCAAGAATGACCTTGACCGCCCTGAAAAATATTTTACCTGAGGAAATATTCAGCCGTCCCGGGACTTTTTGGACACCCGGTATAATATGTAGGGGGGACTACCCTACAGTAGATAATCATTAATTAAAAGCACAAATATACCTAAAATAATTCATTCTAATTTTAATTTATTAATACATAGTGTCCTAGCTATTAATTCATTTAAATTAATTATTTTACATGTATTAATATTTTTAATTAATAATTAACTACTGTGGGTTCATTATCTACTGTAGGGTAGTCTCCCCTACATACAAAATTAAAAAAGAGAGATATGTTGCAACGAACTTTGCTTAAGTAATCCAGCATCGCAGAAACTGTCATGCCCTCCAGAGAACTCAGGATTTCACTCAAGCGATTCTCCTGCTTCGCTCTGAAATTTTCCTCATGCTGCAAACTCAAAATTTTCGTTTTTTCCTTATGGAGGGATTTTTTGTCGTGATGTAGAAGAGCGTGAGTTGATCGAAGTTCTTTGATTAATTCTCGACATCTCTCTCGACCTTCAAACATCTGCGATAAATAATTAAATTTTTATTAATGTTTCAAAGATTATTCTTGTTTTTGGTCAACTTTAATTACCATGTACTGAATCGCTCTGCCTCTGACTGTTTTTTGAATTAAGACAGCAGATTGATCCAAAACATTTTCAATATTCTGCTCTCCAACTCTCAAAGGCGTCGATGGAACATTTTGTGGTTTTGGCTTTCGTTCCAAAAAATGTGTCGATTCAACTGGCTCTACTTTTAATCTGATCCTTTTTAATTCTGCATAGAGTTCTTCCAATTTCTGATCATTCCATTTCGTCTCTCGAAGGCACAACTCTTCCGGTTTGGCCTTTGGTTTTATGGATTTCAATTCCTTGATTGTTGGCAAGTTTTCTGGTCTTGTATCTACCTTTTCGGCTCCTGATGACAATCGTCTATAAATTATTTGAACAGAATTTTGGGGGTATTGAAAAATTATTTTATAAAAAAGCCATATCTCAGGGTTCACAGCCCGTACGCTTCTTCACGTAATCCCCCTTTTTCCACTTAAATTTGAAAAATCCCCTAAAACACCAAAAATCGAGAATTCTGACTCAATTTTCCCCCTTTCCCCCTTTTTTATAAGGTTTCGATTCATGTTTTAAGAGTCATAAACAGACATTCAAGACATTAGAAAACAAGACATTTTTAAAGAGATTCTTTTTGATGATACCAATTTTAAATATTTCCCGAGCGATTTGATTGATAATTTTATATATTTGGAAGATAATAAATCAATTGCCTAGATGGAAATAAAAAACATCTTTACAGGCTTCACAGGCCAAAATACTGTAAAAACAGACGGAATAAGGAGATTTTTCACGAAAAGAAAGGAATAATTTCTTTTAAATAAAATTAATGTAGGTACTAATATTAAATTCAAATTCGAACGCTTCAAATTCCTAATATTTCAAGTAAAAATATTGCATTTTCAATTACACAGGTACATTTTTAACCAAATAGTTAAATTTTCAACCAAAAAGACGAATTGTCCAATAAAATGATGAATCTGCAACTAAAAAAAGGATTTTTCAACAAAGCAGTTCAATTTTTCATTAACCAGTTCAATGTTCAACCAAAAAAGATGAATTTTTCATTGAAAAATGTAAAAGTTGATATTATAACCAAAATGTTAAGCGATAAAGACGAATTTTCTAAAATAAAGTTGTATTTTCAAACAAATAGTTGAATAGTAAACCAAAAAAGATTACTTTTTTACCAAAAGAGATAAATTTTCAACTAAAAAAAAAATAATTTTTACAAAACAGTTGAATTTTGAACACAAACATATGAATTTTAAAATAAATAGATTAATTTTCTACCAAAGAAGATAAATTTACAACAAAATATAATTTTCAACCAAACAGTTGAATTTTCAATTAAAAAAGATCACTTTTTAGCCAAAAATGGATTAGTTCAATTTTCAGTTAAAAAAATTAATTTTGAACAAAAAAAAAACGAATTTTCAATCAATAAAAAAGAGTTTTTAACAAATTAGTTCAGCTGTCAACCAAATAGTTCAACTTTTAACCAGGTAGTTGAATTTGCTACTTAAAAACACTAATTTTCAACAGATCAGTCAAATTTTCAACCAGAGATGAATTTTCAACTGAAATGATAAATCTTCAACAACAACAAAATCATTTTTAACAAAGCAGTTCAACTTTCAATGGAGTAGTTAAATTTTAAATAAAAAATATGATTTCTCAACGAAAAAATGTAATAGTTTTGATATTTCAACCAAAACAGATTTTAATTTTGAACAAAGAACAGTTGAGTTAGTTCACAGAAGAAGAATTTTTAACAAAATAGTTGATTTTTCACATAAAACAGATTTTTCAGTGAAGAAAGAAAAAAAATCTCAACCAAATTGTTGAATTTCAAAGCAAAAAAAAACGAGTTTTCCCACAAAGCAGTTGAAATTTTCACCGAAAAAAATAAAATTTTAACAAAGAAAGTTAATTTTCAACCAAATTGTTAAATTTTCTACAAAAATAGTTAATACTTTAGGCCAAAAAGACGAATTTTCTACAAAATAGTCGAATTTTCAACCCAGAAATATAAGTTCTCACAAAAAATGTTAATTTTCAACTTGAAAATAAGAATTTTTAAGAAAAAGGGAATTTTCAACCAAATAGTTGAAAACTCAACCAAAAAGATTAAGTGTTTACTAAACTATTGCAATTTCAAGCCAAAAAGACGAATTTTCTATGAACTAGATGAATTTTAAAAATGAAACATTTCAACAAATAGGTGAATACTCAAGCAAAAAGATGACTCTTTTACCAAAATATATAAATTTTAAACTCAGAAAGGCTAATTTTCTACAAAACAGTTGAGTTTTAAAACAGGACATATGAATTTTTAAACAGATAGATGAATTTTTTAACAAAGAAGACGAATTTTCAACATAATGTAATAATTTTCAACCAAATAGTTGAAAATTAAACTAAAAAAATTTATTTTGAACCAACAAAAGGGAATTCTCAACCAATAAAAAAGAATTTTCAACCAATTAGTTCAACTTTCAACCAAATGGTTCAATTTTTAATCAGGTAGAGTTGAATTTTCCACTTAAAAAACACATTTTTAACAAAATAGTTCAATTTTAACCAAATGTCAACTTTTAACCAAGTAGTTACGAAAGAAAAAAATGTTAAACAAATTGTTGAATTTTAAAGCCAAAAAAAAGAGCTTTCTACAAACCAGTTGACATTTTATTCGGAAAAAATCAATTTTCAACAAAAAAGTTCATTTTCAACCAAATTGTTAAATTTTCTACCAAAATAGTTGATTTTTTAACCCAAAAAGATAAATTTTTCAACAAAACACGTTAATTTCCAACGAAAGAGATGAATTTTCAACTAAAATGATGAATCTTCAACCACAAGAAGAATTTTTAACAAAAAATTTCAACTTTTAACCAAGTAGTTGAATTTTTAATCAAAAAAGAAAAAAAGTCAATCAAATTGTTGAGCATTAGACAAAAAAAACACGAATTTTCTACAAAACATTTGAAATTTTTATCGGAAAAAATGAATTTTTAACAAAAAAATATCATTTTCAACCAAATAGTTGAATTTTCTAACAAAACAATTCAATTTCCAACCCAAAAAGACGAATTTTCAACTAAATATTATTTCAAAATACATTATAAACAAAGTTAAACGTCTAAGGAAACAAAAACAAAAAAGTAGGGTTTTCAGTAATTTTTTTTTCTTTCAATTATGTCTTTCTAGCTTACTTAGAAAAATACTTGGAACAACTCAGGGTTCTGTACTGAAAAGAATACACTAGAAAAAAATTAATTAAAAAAATTAAAACATGATCATTTTGCAATTCTGTTGTTTACCAATTTTTCAATTTTTGATCTTCTTGAATTTTTTCCTGGTGTATTTTCATCAGTAGAAAGTGCTGAAGTTTTCAACAGATTTTTTAAAGCTAGCTGAAAAAATGTATTATCACAAAACTCACTAGAAACGATATTCACAAGATACCCGTCTGATATAAAAAGTTTTTAATAATATATTTAATCCCCTTTTTTACCTAAAATTGAACTACTGAACCGCTGTGATCCCTGATGTCCGAAAAATAAATAAAATTGAGACATGTAAAAGATTTATTAATATTTTAAGCTTACCATCAACGAAATCTTCTCGAAGAAACTTCTTTTGAAGAACTTCATGACGTCTCTGAGGATTTTCACCAAATCGCATTTGCGGTGCGTACAATTCAGAAGCTCGATCTGCATGTTGTTTTATAATATCCTGGCGTTTGTATCTTTTTCCCGTTTTGCAACGATGTTTCATGGCCAATTTGCGAAGCTCTCGTCCAAACTTTTGCCTTATATTTTGTATTTCCTTATCCCGTCGCTGGCCCAAGTTACTACCGAGTTTTCCGAAACGATCTTTTCTTTTCTCATCCCAATCGTGATTTCGAGTTTCCATTTCTTTCTGGGCTAGGTCCATTCGCATATTCATTATAAATTCAATCTCCTAAAAATAATGGATAAAAAATTATTAGGACCCTTTTTTAAAACAAAATGTTTCAGGGGGGTCGAAAAAGCTTCATTTTCAAAATTTCCTGACTTTTTCCTGACCAAATTTTCATTTTCCCTGACCATTAATATTCAAAGAGCAACGTTTTCATCTTGTAAACATTTTTAAATAGAATCTTTTATAATTGGAATAAAACCATTTCAGATTAAAATTTCGAATTTATTTATTTATTTTGACCAAAAAGATGACTTTTCTCCCACAGAAGATGAATTTTCAATCCAAAAAGACGAATTTTTAACAAAACAGTTGAATGTTCGACTGAAAATAGATGAATTTTGAACAAAATAGTTCAATTTTTTACAAAATTGTTGAATTTTCAACCTACAAAGAAGAATTTTTCTACCAAATGGTTGAATTTTTAAACAAAAAAAGATTAAATTGAGTTTTGATGATTTAAAAAAAAAGATTAAACTTTAACCAAAATAGTGTGATGCCGTTTTCCAAAAAATGTAATTTTTTCTTATTTTTAATGTTATATTTTGGGAGTAAAACACAAACTTTTTAGAAGACAGTTGAATTTTCAACAAAAAAAGATGCGTTTTCAATCCAAAAGGACGAATTTTCTGTCCAACTAAACTTGAATTTTCCAAAAAATAATTGAATTTCAACAAAATAGTTGCATTTTTAACCGAATACTTGAAGTTTCTACCTACAAAAGATGAATTTTCAAACAAAAAAGATTAAACTACAACCCAAAACCGTTGCATTTTAAACCAAATAGTTACATTTTCAACCAAATAATTAAATATGCAACAAAACAGTAGTATTTCAACCAAATAGTTGAACCCTCAAACAACAAAGATAGATTCTCAACAACAAATTTAATAGTTGTATGTAAAACAACAACAAAATCAAATTTCTACCAAAAGAGATAAGTTTTAGAAACAAAAATATGAATTTTCAATTAAGAAGATTAATTTTCTGCCAAAAAATATAAATTTTCAACAATGCCAAGAATTTTCGAACAAATAGAATATTCGAATAAATAGTTGAATTTTGAAAAAAAAAAAAAATAATTTTCAACAAAAAAGACGAATTATCAACAAATAACGATTTTTCAGCCAAGAAAGAAAAAAAATGCATCCAAACTGTTGAACTTCCAAGCCAAAAGACGAATTTCCTGTCAAAGTAGAATTTTCAATTCGAAAATATGAATTTTGAACATAAAACTTCATTTTCAACTAAATATTTGCATTTTTAACCAATAAAGAAGAAATTTCAAGCCAAGAAGATTAGTTTTCCACCAAAAGAGATACATTTTTGACTGGAAATAAAATAATTAAATTTTCAGTTAAAAAAATCAAATAAAAACTCAAATTTTAACAAAGTAGTTCAACTTTTACCTAAGCAGAGGAATTTATCATGTAGAAAGATCAATCTTCAACTGGAATAGTTAAATTTCCAGCTAAAGAAATTAATTTCCAACAGAAGAAAAACAAATTTTGAACCAAAGTGATGAATCCTCAACTAAAATTATGAATCTTCAACAACAAAAAATTATTTTTTAAGAAAGTGGTTCAACCTTCAACCAAGTAGTTCAATTTGCAATCAGAAATGTAATAGTAGAAATTCCAAGCACAAAATATTACAATTTGAAATAAAAAAAACATGAATTATTCCAAAACAGACGAATTTTCAACCAAATAATTGAATTTTGAAGAAGACGAATTTTCTTTTCAAATAAATTAAAATTTTCAACGAAGTAATTAAATATTCAACAAAATAGTTGCACTTTTAACCAAGTAGTTGAATTTTCGTCCTACAAAGATGACTTCTCAACAAAGAATGTAATAGTTGCATTTTTAACAAACAAAAAAATCAAATTTCTACCAAAAGAGATGAATTTTAAAACCAAAAAGAAGTATTTTCAACTGGAAGATTAATTTTCTATCAAAAAGATGAATTTTCAGCAAAGGACATGCATTTTGAAGCAATTAGTTGAATGTTTAACTAAATAAGATCAATTTTCAACAAAAAAGACAAATTTTCAACAAATTACCATTTTTGAGTCAAGAAAGAAAACAATTCATTTTCAATTTTTAAATTTGTATTTTTAACCAATAAAGAGGAAATTTCAAACCAAGAAGATTAGTTGTCCACCTAATGAGATAAATTTTCAAACAAAAATAGAATAATTAAATTTTCATTTAAAAAAATTAATTAAAAAAAACGAATTCGCAACAAAATAGTTAAATATTGAACTAAAGAGATATATCACTACATCAAAAATTTATTTTTAAAAAATTAGTATAACTTTTACCCAAGTAGTTTAATTTTCAATTTAAAAAGACCAATCTTCAACAAAATAGTTCGACTTCCAATAAAAGCGATGCATTTTCAACTAATATAAAATTATGAATCTTAAACTAGAATAGTTAAGTTTTCGGTTAATGAAATTAATTTTCAATAAACAAAAAACGAATTTTCAACCAAAGAGATGAATCTTCAACAAAAAAATGATTTTTTAACAAAGTGGTTCAACCTCCAACCAGGTAGTTCATTTTTCAATCAATATTGTTATAGTAGATATTTCGAGAAAAAAATTGCAATTTTTAATAAAAAACAGATAAATTTTTAAACCAAAAAGATGCATTTTCAACCAAGAAAGATTTCAGTTGAACATTCAACATCAAAATATGAATTTCCAATAAAACAATTTGAATTTTAAACCAAAAGGATGACCTTTTAACCAAGTTTTTGAATTTCAACCAAATAACAAAAATGTTGGAAATTGCAAAAAAAAAAAAATAGAAATACAAGGAAAATAAATGACTGACAAGGATATTATATCAGAGTGGCCGCAAAACTTCATTTTCAAAATTCCCTAATTTTTCAATTTCCTTGACCATTAATATTCAAAGACCAGTATATTAATCGTGTAACATTTTTAGTTTAGAATCTTTTATAAACGGAGTAAAAAAAATTCAAATTTATTAACCTGGACAGATATGCAAAGTGCCTCTTATAGAAATTTCCTGACAATTGCAACATTTTTTTTTTAAATCCCTGACTTTTCCCTGATGTTTTTAATTATAAGATTAAATAATACTCACAGCTTCTCTAAAAGACCAATGATCAGCTTCCAAAGCTGCCATGATGCTTGCTCGAAGTTTAATATTAGCTTCAGAATCCATCGGAGGAAGAATTGATTCCCAGGCTTTTCTGATTCTCATCCTGTTAATTATTTCTACTTCGTGCATCCCAACTGGCAGTCCTTCTTTCCATGTTAAATGTGCCAATGCCAGCACTTCCGGGTTATGACCTTAACAATATTTACGTATTGAATTATAGAAATTAATTTTAGATCTTTAGTTTAATCAGGCCTTAAACTCATTTGATAAATTAAAAATAGTGTCAATAGTAGCATAAACATTGAAAAATAGTAGAAAAATAGTGTCATGCAATTTTTTAAATATTACAATAATGGATTAACTATTTTTGTAATCTGTTATGCAATATACATCTCCAATAAAATCGCGTGAACTCCTTTAGAAACTTTTCAAATATCCTAAAAGCTTTGAAATTCATTGAAATCCGTCAAGAAATCCCTGAAAAATCCCGAAAAATCGTCAATCTTTTTAAATATCTTAAAATCCGTGGAAATCCGTTGGAATTCCTTGAAATCATTTAAATATCATTTATATCCTGGATACCTTTTTAGAATCCTTTGAAATTTTCTGAATTCCTACGAAATTCTTTGGAAACCCTTAAAATGTTGAAAGCTCGTTAAATTCTAGGGAATCTTAATCTATTGAAATGTATGAAATCCCCTAAATCTTGTAAAGTTCCTAGTAATCTCACAAAAATCGAGTAAAATATCTTGAAATTTGTAATATCTTTCAAAGTTCCTTAAAGAATTATGAAATCTTTGAAATCCTTAAAATCCAGTAAAATCACACAAAACCTAATAATACCCTTTCAACTCCATGAAATATTTGATATTTTTCTGAAATTTCTTGAAATTCTCTGAAATTTTTTTTAATTCTGTTAAAATCCTCTGCAATGCCTAGCAATTTACAAAATCCCTTAAAACTTGAGAAATCCCACAAAAATTTAGTAAAATCCCGTAAAAAAACCTCCAAATCTGTAATATCTTTCAAAATTCCTTCAAAAATGATAAAATCTTTGAAATCCTCTAATCTCAGAAAAACTAATAAAGCCCTTTGAAATCCCTTCAAATATTTGATATTTTCTACAATTTCTTGAAATCTTTTTAAATACCCTTGAAGCTTTGAAATCCGTTGAAATCCTTCAAGAACCCCTGAAATCTGTTGAGATCTTCTGAGGTTCCCAAAATCGTCAATCTTTTAAAATCCCTTATAATCCGTGGAAATCCCTTGAAATCTTTTAAAAATCATTTATATCCTGGATACCTTTTTAAAATCCTTTGAAATTTTCTGAAATCCTACGACATTTTTTTGAAATCCTCAAAATGTTGAAATCTGTTAAATTTCTATGGAATCTTAATCTTTTGAAATTTATTAAATTCCTTAAATCTTGTAAAATCCCTAGTAATCCTACAAAAATCGAGTAAAATCAAGTAAAATATCTTGAAATTTGTAATATCTTTCAAAGTTCCTTGAAGAATGATGAAATCTTTGAAATCCTTACAATCCCGCGAAATCCCACAAAACCTAATAAAGCCCTTTCAAACCCTTGAAATTGTGAAATGTATGAAATCCTTTAAATCGTGTGAAAATCCGAGTAATTCCACAAAAATTGAGTAAAATACCGTAAAAAGATATATCATCAAAAATTCCTTCAAAAATGATGAAATCTTTGAAATCCTCTAAAATACCGTAAAATCCCACAAAATCTAATAAAGCCGTTTGAAATCCCTTAACATATTTGATATTTTCTGAAATTTCTTGAAATCTTTTAAAATACCCTAAAAGCTTTAAAATCTTTAAAATCTGTTGAAATCCACTCAAATTTAGATCTAATTTTGTTATAATCCTTTAATATCTATGGAATGTATGGAATATTTTCATTTCTTTTAAAATCCTACGAATCCCTCAAATATTGTAAAATTCCTTGAAATCTTCGAAATCTTTTCAAATGCATGATATTTTCTTTAAAATTCTGTTCAAAAAATTTAAATCCCTTAACTCTTGTGAAATCCCGTCCATCTTTAAATCTTTAATATCTTTTAAAATTCCTTCAAAAATGATGAAATCTTTGAAATTCTCTAAAATCCCGTAAAATTCCACAAAATTTAATAAAGTCCTTTGAAATCCCTTGAAATATTTGATATTTTCAGAAATTTTTATAAATCTTTTAAAATACCCTAAAAGCTATGAAATGTTTGCCATCTTTTAAAATCCACTGATTTTTTATCTTTAAAATTTTAATTTCCTTTAAAATCCTATGAATCTCTCAAATATTGCAAAATCCCTTGAAATATTTCAAATCTTTTAGAATTTATGAAATCTCATTAAATTCCTGGAAATATTTTTAAATACACTATATTCTTTAAAATTCATTAAAAAATGTAAATCCCTTAAGTCTTGTGAAATCCCGTACATTTTTAAATCTTTCATATTTCTTAAAATTCCTTCAAAAATGATGAAATCTTTGAAATTCTTTAAAATCCCACAAAATCTAATAAAGTTCTTTAAAATCCCTTAAAATATTTGATATTTTTATGAAATTTCTTGGAATCTTTTAAAATACATTAAAAGCTTTAAAAATTTTGCCATCTGTTTAAATCTACTGATTTTTTATTAATTCTGTAGGAAGCCTCTGAAATCCAGAGAAAAATCTCCAATTTTTTTAGATCCCTTGAAATCTATAGAAATTCATTATAATCTTATGGAATCTTTTCATTTCTTTTAACATCCTATGAATCCCTCAAATATTGTAAAATTCCTTGAAATTTTTGAAATCTTTTAGAATTTCTGAAATCTTTTGTGAAATCCCGTACATCTTCAAATTTTTAATATCTTTTGAAACTCTTTTAAAAATTATGAAATCTTTGAAATCCTTGAAATTCCGTAAAATCCCACAGAGCCTGATAATGCCCTTTGAAATCCCTTAAAATATTTGATATTTTTATGAAATTTCTGGAAATCTTTTAAAATATCCTAAAGGCTCTAAAATCATTGAAATCTGTTGAAATCCACTGAAATTCTTTTTTTTTTTTTAATTGTGTCAAAATCCTCTGCAATGCCTAGCAATTTACAAAATCCCTTAAAACTTGTGAAATCCCACAAAAATTGAGTAAAATCCAGTAAAACATCTTGAATTCAGTAATATCTTTCAAATATTCTTTAAAAATGATGAAGTCTGAAATCCACTATAATTCCGTAAAATCTCACAAAAACTAATGAAGTTCTTTACAATCCCTTGAATATTTGATAACTTTTGAAATTTCTTGAAATCTTTTTAAATGCCCTAAAAGCTTTAAAATCTTTGAAATCGACTGATACTTTTGGTTTATTCTGTTAAAATCTTCCTCAATCCCTTGAAAATAAAATGCCTTAAATCATATGAAATCCAGAGTAATACTACAATAATTGAGAAAATCCTGTAAAACATTTTAATATCTGCAATATCTTTCAAAATTCCTTAAAAAATGATGAAACTATTAAAGTCCTCTAAAATACCGTAAAATCCCCCAAAATCTAGTAAAGCCCCTCGAAATCCCGTAAAATACGTGATATTTTTTTTAATTTTTTAAAATCTTTTAAAATGCCCTAAAAGCTTTGAAATCTGTTATAATGCGCTAAAAGCTTTGAAATCGGTTGAAATCCAATAAAATTCATATTTTTTTAATTCGGTTGACATTCTCTGAAATCTCTGGAAATAACTCCAATTTTTTACAATCATTGATATCTATAGAAATTCCTTATAAATCGTGTGGAATCTTTTTATTTCTTTTAAAATCCTATCAATCCCTTAAATATTGTAAAATTCTTTGAAATCTTTTAGATCTTCTGAAATGTCATAAAATTATTTGAAATTTTATAAAATACGCTGTATTTTTTTAAATTAAAAAAAAATTTAATCCCTTAACTCTTGTGAAATCCCGTACAATATATTGAAATCTTTAATATATTCTAAAATTCCTTAAAAATGATTACATTTTTTAAAATACCCTAAAAGCTATGAAATCTTTGCCATTGTTGAAATCCCCTGATTTTTTTTTAATTCTGTAGAAATCCTCTGAAATCCCGGGAAAAAATCTAATTTTTTTACATCCCTAGAAATCTATAAAAATTCATTGTAATCTTATGGAATCTTTTTATTTATTTTAAAATCATATGAATCCCTTAAATATTGTAAAATTCCTTAAAATCTTCTAAAATCTCATAAAATTCCTCGGAATTTTTTAAAATACACTATATTCTTGAAAATTCTTTGAAAAATGGTCAATTCCTTAAATCTGTTTAAATCCCGTACATCTTGAAATCTTCATTATCTTTTAAAATATCTTTCGAAATATTTAAATCTTTGCAATCTCCATAAATTTCCATGAAATCCGTAGAAACCCCTAGAATTCCCTTAAAATTTCATTCCATTTATTTACTCCCTCAAGTTGAGTACAAAGTCTTTGAAATTCCCTAAAACCCCTTAAAATTGTTGAAATTTCTTGGTATTTTGTAAAATACCCTAAAATCTTTCAAACCTTTTGAAATCTTTTGCATTTTTTAAAGTCTGTAAAGTTCTCGGAGATCGTATAAATTCTTGTAGATTTGGTAAAATCCATATAAATCCCCTAAAATACTTTAAAACCCCGCGAATTATCTTTCAATTTGTAATATCTCAAATTTCTTCAAAAATTTTGAAAACATTAAAATCCTTTGAAATTTTTCGAAATCTTCAAAATCTTGTCAAATTTCAATGTTTGAGATGGCGGATATGTTAGTTTATCCAATGAGCGAAAACGTTTGAAAGTATGTTTAAAGGCGAAGTGAAAAAAATTTACATTAGCGACCGATTTGAGAAAATAGTAGCATTACTGTCATTTTTTTTCAAAATAATTGCAAAATAAACTTCCACTTGAAAAAATACTCCTAAAATTTGAAATAAAAGCTTGAAAACTTTAATAAACAAATTAAATAATAACTAATTGGCACCTGGGGGTATTTTATAAGGTGGTTCCCATGGAGAAGTTTGAGTCTCATTCTCTCTATAATCCGTTTGAGTTCCTCTATTTTGAACATATTCCAATCTTGATGGTAACATATAACGTTGCATTTCTGCATTCCGTAGGGCTTCTTCCACAGATTGTTGTTCCAAATGGCTTGATAATTTTAATTTCGGAACACCCGAATCCAAAAAAGGCATTAAAGGTCTTCGATAAAATTTCTGAACATCTCCGCCTGAATTGTGTCTGTACAGCTCAGTCTGAGAAATAAAATAATCGAATTTAAAAAGTTACCAATCAAGTTTCCTAACTTTAATGTCAAAATTAAATCAAAGTAAAATATTAAATTGAATTCCAAATTACATAAATTAAAATCAATAATCATAGACTCAGTTTTATGTAATACATTTTTTATTGATTGTGAACAATCAAAGACGACGACAAACAATAAATCGCTGGCTGTACAATTTATAGAATGTTCCTTGAACATGTATCTAACATATTTCAAGTTTATCCAGGGTGTCTACTCAAATCCTGAAAAAAATATCCTGACAATTTCAGGTTTTTTTCCAAGTATAATTTCCCATAGTACGGAGCCATTCAAATATTTCCCATTTTTTAAAAACAATCGACTCGGAATATGTATCCAGTTTCGCAAGTTTATTATAATTACTGGTTTTTTTCAGTTTTTAGGGATTCAGTTAATATGTTTAATTTATAAAACTTTGACAAATTATATTACAACATATTCTTACATAAATTCACCATCGAATAATTAAATAATAATAAAAACATAATTAATCATTTCTTGAATTTGTTTCTAAAGTCCAGGAACTTGAATAATAACCAATTTTCATTTCATCTTCTTATACTTAAAATTCAGTGCATCTTTAGGTAAAATTAATGTGGGTACTATATTAAATTCAATTTAAACTGCTTCAAATTTAGTTTTCAACCGAAAATTGAATAGTTAAATTTTGAGTTAAAAAAATTAATTTTTCACACAAAAAAAACAATTTTCAATCAAAGTGATAAAATTGTAACTAAAATGATGAATCTTCAACTATAATAGATGAATTTTAAACCAATAAGATACATTTTTAACAAAAAAATGTAACTTTTAACCAAGCAGTTTTATTTTCAACCAAAGAGATGAATTTTCAACTAAAATTATGAATATATAACTGGAATACTTGAACTTTCAAAAAAAAAAAATGACTTTTAAAAGAAGAAGATTAATTTCCAAATAAAAAGATTAATTTTCTACCAAAAAGAAGATTTTTCAACAAAATATAGGAATTTTCAACGAAACAGTTGAATTTTTAACTATAAAATACAAATTTTCAACCAAATAGTTGAATTTTGAACTAAAAAAGATCTATTTTCAACAAAAAATGGAATAGTTAAATTTTCAATCAAACTGATGAATTTTCAACTAAAATGATGAATCTTTAACAGGTATAGATAAATTTTCAACAACAAAAAACTATTTGAAAAAAATAGATATATTTTCAAAGAAAATGATGAATTTTCAACTACTACAATAATGGAATATACGATTGGAATAGTTAAATTTTCAGTTAAAAAAAATCTCCAACCAAAAAAATATAACTTAAAAAAAAATTAGTTACATTTTCAAACAAAATGATGAATTTTCAACCAAAAAGATTAATTTCTACCAAATAAGACGAATTTTCAACAAAATACAAAAATTTTTAACTAAAAAAGATAAATTGTCAACCAAAAATTGAATAGTTAAATTTTCAGTTAAAAAAATCAACAAAGAAAAACAAATAAAAAAAAAATAGTTACATTTTCAAACGAAATGATGAAGTTCCAACACAAAAACATTAATTTCTACCAAATGAGACGAATTTTCAAATAAAAAAGGTAAATTGTTAACCAAAAATTGAATAGTTAAATTTTGAGTAAAAAAAATTACTGTTCAGGCAATGAAATGAATTTTCAACTACAATAATGGAATATTCAATTGAAATAGTTACATTTTCAGTTTAAAAAAATAGTTAAAAAAAAGCGAATTAAAAAAAAATAGTTGCAGTTTTAAACCAAATGATGAATTTTTGAATGAAATAGTTGAATTTTAAACCAAAAAGAAGAATTTTCAACTAGAGTGTTGAATTTTTAACTCAAATAATTGAATTTTCAACCAAAATGATGAATTTTCAACTAAGAAAATTAATTTTTAACAAAAGAGTTTAACTTTCAACCAAGTAATTTAATTTTCATTCCAAAAAGATGAATTCTGAACAAAAAATGTAGTAGATATTTCAATCAAAAAGATTTTAATTTTTAATCAAAAACAGTTGAATTCAGCCAAAAAAAAAGACTTTTCAACATGAGTTGGATTTTCAAATAAGAAAGTTTTTTCAGTCAGAGAGAGAAAAAATTGCAAACAAACTGTTGAATTTTCAAGAAAAAAGATGAATTTTCAACCAGATACTTGAATTTTCAACTACAAACGATCAATTTTCAACCAAAAATAGAATAGTTAAGTTTTTAGTTAACAAAATTGATTTCAAACAATAAAATAAACGAATATGTAACAAAATAGTTAAATACAATAACAGAATAATATAAAACTACTTTTACAAATGAAGAATCATTGTTGTTCAATTTTATATTGCAATTTTAAAAAAATTGAGCACACTCTCTAAAAAATTTCTTGACTTTTAAAAAAATTCCCTGACATTTCCAGGTTTTTCTTGTTATATAAAAATTCTCTGCGAATTTCAGGTTTAGAAGGTAGGCAGACACCCTGTTATGAAATAAAATTATAAGATTAAACAAAATTGTTTTCGCTGGAAGTTTGTATTGATAGAAATTCGAGATTTTACTTAATCCTGATAAGAAACCTGTGATATAGAATTACGAAATATATACATTGGCTAACCTTTTGCAATTGTATACACTGGACCGCGTTTGCCATTTTTTAAAATCACTGTATGAATCAAGGAAACACAAAAATTAGCACCAAGATTTGCACATTTCAAAATTATAATTCCATTTCAGAGATTATTTCACAAGGTTGGAATATAGATTATGTACATTGGTTATAATAATTTCACGAGACAAATGTGAAATGTCCACTTGAAATTAAAACAGCTGATGATTGAAATTTTTTTTCGATTATGATTTAAATTCGAATTAAGCTGTTCTAGATTATCAAACTAAACTAAACGCACTTTAAAGTACGTAAGTGTATTATACAGAAGTGAGTGAATACAATATTGATTTAACAACGTTTCAAAGTCGTTGAGATATTTAAATTATTTCTTTTGTACTTTGGATCGAACAGTGTTTTATAAAGAGAAAATTATTATTTTTTCTTACAGTAATAAATTCTACAAACACTGTCAATTTATTTATCTTTGTGATGTATCAAATTTCAATTCTCTATGTATTTGAACATTTCGATTACAGATTTTTTAGCACAAATTTATATATATGCTTATTTGTAAACATATAAAAAAATTCCAATTTCGAAAGTAATTTCCAAAAACTACTTTCAATTAACTTTGATTGCAATTTTAAGATTCCTACACGAATATATTGCACACAAAATATATTGTACACGAACTATACTGATTATATTGCATTTTCAAGAAAATAATTAAATTTTAAACCGAAAAAGATTAATTTTCTACCAAAATAGATGAATTGTTAACGAAAGAGTTGACTTTTTAAGCTAAAAAGTGGAATTTTTAGAAACCCGTTGACTTCAACCCAAAAAGATGAATTTTCAAATAAAATACAAAATTTCAACCAAATGATTCAATTGTAAACAAACAAAGAATATTAATTTAAGATACAAAATTTGTATTGTCAAACAAATAGTAGATCTTTAAAGCAAAAGGGAAGAATTTTCAACCTGCAAAGATAAATTTTCAACCAAATGGTCGAATTTTCAAAACAAAAAAGATTAAAGTTTAACCAAAAACAATTGTATTTAACCAAAAAGTTAAATCTTCAACCAAAAAAGGCGATTTTTTTAGAAGACAGTTTAATTTTCAATCGAAAAAGAAGATTTTTTCCAAATAGATGGATGTTCAACAAAACAGTTAAATTTTCCAATAAAAATATAAATTTTTAACCAAGAATGGAAAAGTTAAATTTTCAGTTAATTATTATGAATCTTCAATAAAAAAAGAAATTTTTAACATAGTAGTTGAACTTACAACCAAGAAGTTACATTTTTATTCAAAAACAGTTGAATTTAACCAACAAAAAGTGAATTCTCAACAAAAAATGTAATAGTTGATATTTCAACTAAGAACAACAGATTTTAATTTTAAATAAAAATACAAAATAGTTCATTTTTCAACAACAAAAATTTTCAGTAGAGAAAAAAATTGACAACCAAATTGTTGAATTTTTAATCCAAAAAAGGCGAACTCTTTACAAAACAGTTGAATTTTCAAGCAAAAAGTTAATTTTTATTAAATAGTTGAATTTTCTACCAAAACAATAGACTTTTCACTCCAAAAAGAAAAATTTCCAAAAAGGCAGTTGAAGATTTACAGTAAAAAGACGAATTTTCTACCAAACATTAGGATCTTCTACTCAAAAATATTAATTTTCCATAAAAAAGTTAATTGTCAACCAAATGGTTGAATTTTCAACTAAAAACGACAGACTTCCAACAAAATAGTTACAATTTCAACCAAAGAGATGAATTTTTAAGTAATAAAATAAATTTTTAACGTAGTAGTTTAACTTTCAGCTAAGTAGTTGAATTTTTTTACTAAAAGTTATCGACTTTTTGCCAAAAATGGAATAGTTAAATTTTCAGTTAAGAAAAGGAATTTAAAAAAGACGAATTTTCGACAAAATAGTTAAATATTTAACCAATAAAATGAATTTTTATCAAAATAGTTTAATTTTCAACCAAATAGTAGAATTTGTAACCACAGGAGATGAACTCTGAACCAAAAATATAATAGTAGACTTTACAATTAAAAAGAATTAACTTTCAGTGTAAACTCTGTTTTTATATTCACAGTGGTTATATAATGTGTGTAAAATCTGTTTTGTGTAGGGAAAGTTTTACAACTAACATTTTTGTGTAGAATATTTATGTTTTGAATATCTTCAACCAGAATATTTTTCATAGAGCAGGAACAATATTAAAATAAAAAGAATAATTATTTAATTCTGTGTAGATCTACTTTGTGTAGAAAATATATTCTGTGTACAATATATATTTGTGTAGAATCAGTGTTTTTTCCGTTTTATCCCTGAAGCAATTTTGCACGAGCTGAAATTTTTTGATTTTAGACTAGTACGTATCTAAAGTTTTGTGCAATTCCTTCATTTCTTATTTTACTTAAAAGACATTTATTAAATATTAGAGATTTGATTGGACAAATCACATTTCTCTGCAGTTTGCACCGTTGGAACCAAAAGGCCTTACGAATAAATGAAAATCTTAACTTTTTGGTTAATAAAGTGTAATTATGAAGATATGTCGACATTAAAAAATTCATTACTTGCATTAAACTAATGATTATTTTACTTTCACATTTAAAAGTTATTCTCAAGGCCCTTCGGAATTATTGTCGCTCGAGGAGCCTGCGTAGGAACAATTGCTTGAGTAACCACAATTAATTATTAACGAGCGATAGAATGTCATTAGTTCTTAAATTAACAGGATTTGAAAAGAACCAATTATTGATTAACCTAAACCTTTAATGTGTTTTTTGTTACTAAAAGACAAGTAATAAGTTTCAATTAAGGCTCTGAAATACAAAAATTAATTGTAAATGCAAAAATAATGAAAATAGGATTTAATCTTCTAAATCGACAACAGGAAGGTCCTCGATGATTCATTTTTTACTCTACTCTCCTATTGAAATTTGGAAAGTAGCCTCAATAAAATTCAAAGAAAGATCCCAGTAAAGAGAATCTCAAACCCTGTTAATGAAGTCTTACAATAAATGTATCCAAGATCCAAGCCATCCAACTTGACATCATTCAAATATCCTAATTCCTATCCTTATACTATTTTTTCCTGAACCCCATCTCTTAATACTTTCATCCCTATAAATATTCTTCCAAATTCTGGAGATTCTCTTCAAGAATTTTTGGAACGTAAAGGTTTAAAATAGCCATTGCCGGCAGAACCAAGATGCGCAGGCCATCTTTGACGAGCAGAAATATCTTTACAGATTTTCCCTGGTGCCATATCTTCTGGACAAACGCACTGGAGTTGCATTCTATAAACTGTCATTTGTCCGAGAGCAATTTTAACATTTTCTCGGTCAATAGCTTCTTCAAAAAATTTGTAATTAAATCCTCGTTCAGTGAGACATTCCTTGACATTAATATCGTACTCTGCGAGTTGAAGTTTCCTTCCCAGGCCTTCTTCCCTTCTTCGAATGCAGTCCAGGTCTTGCTGAAGGAGAACAATCGGAGTTTCGGTCGCTGGAAGCCAATAAGTCGAAAATACAAGGTCAATCGAACGTTTCTTCGAAGCCTTCAAAGAAGGAAGTAAAATTCCAGTCGGTGGTTGTCTCTGAACTCCTGTCCCGATGTTTCTAAAACCTTTGTCTGGGGACCGTTTACGAATTCGCTTTGTTCGAGAGAGTTCCTTCTGTTCTTCTTGCTCATTTTTGAGAACAATTTTCTTCTTCTGCAGCGATTTCTTCCTTGGAATCTTTTCTTTCGGTTTCTTTACTAGCTTGATAGTTCTGTCATTTCCATTCTGGAGAATGATAGGTATTTCCTTCTGACCCATAGTTTTTTCTGCAGAAGCTTCCTTCGGTGAAGTTTTTTTAGTTTGTCTAGTCTCCCTTCTCTGTTCATCATCAGGCACTTCCTCTGGATCGTCAGTAAAGTCCACGTCTTCAGACATGCTGAAATAATCAGAGTCCTCGTCAAGAGAATTCGACCTGTTAACAGGTTCCAAAGAATAATATCTTTTCGTTTGACCATTCGTGTAATCCATACTAGGATCGAGTTTATTTTGCACGTCGTTCGTGTCGTTCTTGACCTTTGGAATATTTTCACTACGCTGGGCACGAACTTCTGGTTGTGGCAAATCCAAACGCTCAGTTCCATCATCGTACAAGACGTCGTATACTTTTTTTGGACGCATGTTCTCCCATTTATCCAAACCTCTCAACTCCTCTGCAATGTTTATTGCATCCGGAACTTTATCCTCAAAGTTTAAAATCGCCGGCTCCTCGTCTTTGTAATCTTCAAGATCGTACTTATCATCCCTTTCCTTAAAAAAGTCGTCATCAAGCTCAAATTTCTTCTCTGGCTCTAGAACTCTTCTAAGTTTTGGCGATCGCTCAGCAACGTCTTCGTTTTCAATCAATGGCTCATCCAAGGGATAATTTTCGATATAATTTTCAGCAGCTTGTCGAGGATCGAAAGAATTGTTGAATTCCAGTTTTTTCCAGTCTTCAGAGAAATATAATGGAAGACCGGGAGGACCGACATGTTGGCTGAATGCGTATAAGGAAGAGGTGAGAGTAGAATTGAAACGAAGTTTACAGAGATCGGCTCGCGTTTGTGAATTAGTATTCTGGCCATTAAAAAATTGGTACTTTTCTTTTGACCCTTCGTGTTTCAGACAATCGGCTGACCAGTGGAGGAACCAATCATTTCCAAATCCTTGGACCGACAGTGATAAGCCAGACATCTGGGCACTCATGCTGTCTTCCATTGGTTCTTCGAGGATTGGCTTTCCTGTTTTTCCACTTAGGATTGTCGCCACTGCGTAATAATATACTGGAATCCCTGGGCCCATCTGATGTTTTACCATGAAATCAGGCACGTTGTCGTCGTCGTAATATCCAGGAATTGGAATGCTGATTACTTCGGAGTTCGGTACTGTGTAGTTCCAGATTTGCTGAAATGATTTTCCGTCGTAGGCGACGATAGTTGAATTAAACATTGCAGCTACGATGTCTTCGGTTCCGTCGAGAGTTATGTCGACGAGAATTGGAGAAAGCAGGACTCCTTTCCCTGCACTGTGATGAAGCTTTTGCAACTTCTGAAAAGAATTCAAGTTGTTATTTGAAGTCCTTGAACTCTCTCTTAGATTCCATCCATAAAATATGTTACCAATTAGGGGCTACTTTTTTACCCGCCCCCCCCCCTCGAATTTTCAGCAAAATATTTAGTTAAATTTTAAACCAAGAAATGTGAATTTTTTAATCCAAAGGGACGAATTTTGAACAAAACAGTTAATTTTTCTACCAAAAAAGATTACTCTAACAAAATAAATTAATTTTCAACAAAACAATTACATTTTTAACAAAATAGTTACATTTTTAACAACATAGTTGAATTATCAACCTACAAAGATGCATTTTGAACCAAATATATAGTTGAATTTTCAACAAAAAATTTCATTTTCAATCAAGAAAGATAAATCTTTCAATCACAAAGGATCAATTTTGAACAAAACACTTGAACCTTTGACTAAAAAAGATGACTCTAAAAAAAAAAAAATTTCAACAAAATAATTACATTTTTAACAAAATAGTTACATTTTTTTTAAATAGTTGGATTTTCAACAAAAAAGTTAATTTTCAAGAAAGAAAGATGATTTTTCTACCAAAAAGATGAAATGTCAATCCAAAAGGATGAATTTTCAATAAAATAGTTGAATTTTCATCCAAAAAAATTACATTAACAAAATAGTTGAATTTTTAACCAAATAGCTGAACTTTTATCCATTGAAGATAAATTTTCAATCAAATCGTTGAATTTCCAATTAAAAAAGATAACTTTTTGACCTAAAATATAATAGTTGAATTTTCAGTTAAAAAATTACTTTTCAACCAAAAAAAACGAATTTTAAACCAGTTGAATTCAACGAAAAAGTACGAATTTTTAACAAAATAGTTGAATTTTCAACTAAAGATGAATTTTCAATAAAAGAAGGTAACTTTCTACTCAAAAAATAAATTTTCAATACAAAAGGACGAATTTTCAACAAAACAGTTGAATTTTCGACCAAAAAATATGACTTAACAAAAGATGTAGTTGAGTTTTCAACAAAATAAGTACAATTTCAAAAAAAGTTTAATTTCTAACCAAATAGCTGAATTCTTAATCCATAAAGATGAATTTTCAACCAAATTGTTGAATTTCCAATTAAAAAAGATAAGGTTTTAACATAAAATGGAATAGTTAAACTTTCAGTTTAAAAAATTACTTTTTAACAAAATAGAAACGAAGTTTCAACCAGTTGAATTCTACGAAAAAAAGAAGAATTTTTAACAAAATAGTTGAATTTCTAACCAAATAGCTGAATTTTTAGCCCACGAAGATTAATAGTCAATTAAAAAAGATACATTTTCAACAAAAAATGGAATATTTCCATTTTCAGTTAAAAAAATAGTTTTTCAGCAAACAAAAAAAACGAAGTTTCAACCCGTTGAATTCAACGAAAAAGACGACTTTTTAACAAAATAGTTGAATCCTCAACCAAAAAGATGAATTTTCAATAAAAAGGTTATATTTCTACTAAAAAAGACGAATTTTCAACTAAAATCAAATTTTCAAGCTAAAAATCGAATGTTTTACAAAACAGTTGACTTTTAAACCGACAAAGATGAATTTTCAACCAAATGGTTGAATTTTCAACACAAAATAGAACAGATCAATTTTCAGATAAAAATGTTTAAATTAAACAAAACAAAAAACAACAAATTTTCGACAAAATAGTTTAATTTTCAACCGAAAAGATTAATTTTTCACGCAGAAGATTAATTTTCTTCCAAAAAAGACGAATTTTCTACCAAAATAGTTTAATTTCCAACCAAAAATATGAATTTTCAACAGTAAAGTTAATTTTCAACCAAACAGAATAATTTTCTACCAAATTGTTGATTTTCAAGCTAAAAAGACCATTTTTCTGCAAAACAGTTGAATTTTCATTAAGGAAATTAATTTTAAACCATATAGTTGAATTTTCAATTGAAATGATGAATCTTTAACAAACAAACAAAATTAATTTTTTACAAAGTAGTTTAACTAAAAACAAAGTAGTTAATTTTTCAACCAAAAAATATGAATTCTCATTAAAACGTGTGATAGTTGATATTTTGAGCAAATAATATTTTTATTTTAAATAACAAACAGATGAATAAGGAAAGACGAATTTTCAAAAAAATAGTTGAATCCAGAACCAAAACAAATTAATTTTCAGGCAGACAGTTGCACTTTTAACTAGAAATGATGGATTTCCAATAAAATACATGAATTTTTCACCAACTAGTTGAATTCTCACCTAGAAAAGATCAATTTCCAATTCAAAATATCAACTCTCAACCAAAAATGGAATAGTAACAAATTCAGTCGAAAAATTAATCCTAAACAAAAACAAGATTTCAACAAGTATTTCGTTGAAATCTTGTTTTTGTTTAGGATTAATTTTTGTACTGAATTTGTTACTATTATATAAAAAAAATGAATTTATTACAAAGTAGTTCAGCTAATAACAAAGTAGTTGATTTTTCAACCAAAAAAGATGAATTCTCAGTAAAACGTGTAATAGTTGATATTTTAAGCAAAAAATATTTTTACTATAGTAACAAATTCCGTCAACAAATTAATCCTAAACAAAAACAAGATTTCAACAAAATACATGAATTTTCAACTAGAAAAGATAAGTTTTCAACCAAATAGTTGCAATTTTAACTAAAAAAGATAAATTTTCAACAAAAATGGAATAGTTCAATTTCCAGTTGAAAAAATTAATTTTTTTCCAAAAACGAAATGAATTTTCAATCAAAAATGAATTTGTAATAAAGTGTTCAACTCTCAACCAAGCAGTTGAATTTTTTTATCAAAAAAATGCCTTTTTAATAAAATATTCGAACAAATAGTAGAATTTTTAACCAAACGAGATGAATTTCGAACCAAAATTATAATATTAGACTTTTCGATTAAAAGCAATTAACTTTCAATGAAAAATAGTTGGATTTTCTTAGGGGAATCTATTGGTTAGGTTTATATTTAAACGAATATCGAGAAAAAGGGAAAGTTTCTTAAGAATAGAGAAAAAAGAATTCTTCAAAAATAAGGAAAAAGAGGGTAATAGGGGAAAGAGTGTGAAGTCTGAAAAAAGAAAGTGGTTTTTAAACTTATTAAGTTATTATTGAACTATACCGTTGCAGGGCCATCTTTCGCAAAATTCGCAAACTTTGTTAAAATTCATCACCAGGAAAATTGGTAACGTTGTTTATAGACGGCTCCTTAGCAATTAAAATTTAAATTAAAGTACTTACCAACTCTCCGTGCATTAATTTAGACTGAGCCACAACATATAGACCTCCCGATTGTTTCTGACTGTTTGTGACCATAACGAAAATATTCTCGCCATCTGGATGAACAAGAACTTGAGGCGCAACGAATAATTCTTCCGTTTCCGGTAAACCAGCATTGCGAATAACTTTTCCGGTTTTCCCAGAGATGATTACAACTTCGGAAAGACGTTTTTCATCCACTTGAAGAATATGTGAGGCGACTACGTCTCCAATCTCATCGTCGTCAATATCTGCGATGAATTTAGCGTCGTAGATGTCCAACGAGTCACGACGTTCTGATATCGGTAGTTCTTTCTCTTCCCGTGGCATTTCCCAGATACTTTTTCCATCTCGACCGTTCACTGCGTGCAGGATTCCTCCACGTCCAGAAATAATACAATCCTTGGTAGAATCGTCATTTAAATCCAGACTGCAATCAACGGAAAATATTGCGTGGCCAGTCCAGTGGGTCCAGATTGTTTCTCCAGAGTTTCCATCCAGAGCAAGAACTCCTCCGAAACAGGGTTTTTGGTCCTCGAAGTAGAGGGTGCAATAGTAATCCGGAGAATCCATTGCATCCAGTCCTAAAAAGTTGTATATAATATTAGATAAATTAAAAAACGGTTTCTATTATCTTACTGATCAATAAACAATAACTGAGGAAATATAATCACCTTGATAATGATAATGGAAGACCAAACATAAAAATAAATAACATAACGAAACAAAGATCTGTAAAAAAAGAAAGCATAAAAATTAAATAATCAAAATGATAAGAAACATGTAAATATAACAAGATCGGGGTGGCCATTTTCATCGACGAAGAAAATTTCCGGTCATTTCGCGGTTCACAAACATTTTGCATAATCACTAAAATTAAAAATTCAAACTCCTAAAACTGAAAATTATTTCATTTTCAGTATAAATGTTTTATTTAAACGCTCAATAATGTACACGTATAAAATTAAAGCTGTTGACACTTTTCAAGTCAAAAATGTTAAATTAAGTGCCATTAAACTGCAAAATTTTAAACTTTTATAAATTGAACAATTCAAAACTTTCTGGTTAAAAAAACATAAGTTCACGCAATCACTTTCAGTGCTCTACATAAATAAAAATAATGTTGGAAATAAAACATGTCCCTCTTCCAATTCAGTGCAAAATTTAAAAAAAATCCCTCCTTTCATATAAATGGTAAAAATACCCAATATACTCCCCGGCCATTCAATAAAAATGTTAAAAAGAAAAAAATTGCCTCTTTCAATTTGGAAAAACAATTGATAACCAAAATTCCCTCCCTTCCAACTCAATAAAAATGTTCAAAACAAAAGAAGTGCCTCTTCCAGTTTAGAAAAACTTGAAAAGAGAAATTTCCTCAATTCGAATTCGATAAAAATCTTAAAAACAAAAAAAATGTTCCTCTTTCAATTAAAAAAAAAATTAAAAATCGAAATTTCCTCACTTCCAACTCAATAAAGATGATTTAAAAAAATTATCCTATTCAAATTCATAAAAAAGATTGAAGATAAAAAGTTCCCTTCTTCAACTAAATAACAATGCTGAAAAGAAAAATGGCCTCTTCAAATTCATAAAAAAAGACATAACTAAAATTTCATCCCTTCAAACTTTATAAAAATCTTAAAACGAAAAAAATGGCCTCTCTTCCAATTCAGAAAAAATGTCATTCTTTTCAACTAAAATAAAATGGTAAAAACAAAAAAGGGCCCCTTCTAATTAACAAAAAATTGAAAACCAAAATTTTCTCCCTTCCAATTAAATAGAAATGTTCAAAATAAAAAACTCCTCTGTTCCAGATCGATAAAAATCTTCAAAATATATAATGTTCCGCCGCCAAGTTAATAAAAATTAAAAACTACAACTTCCTTCTTTCAAAGTGAATAAAAATGCTAAAAAACACCAAATTTGCCCGCATGCAACTCAACAAAAAAGTAAAAAAAAATTTCCTCTTCCAATTCGGGAAAAAAATAAAACACAAAAATGTCCTCGCTTTCTTTATAAATTAAATTTGTGAAATTGGAATGTTTTTTTTACAAATAAATCCTTTTGAATTGAATTATTTTTATTTTAAGTCGTTTCAAATTAATAATTGTTCAATTTTTATATATACATAAAAATTAAAAACTTTCATTTACAAATTAAAATTTTTTCAATGGAATAAATAAAATTGTAACGTTCAAAGTTTAAAATTATCACTCTAAAATTTTAACGAATGAAGGCTTTCTATTTCAAATAATTCAGTTTCAAATTGTATACTTTTTGAATATTTGATTTATAACTGCTCATTTGAAATGAACAGTCAATTGAAAAAAACGTTAATTATGAATTTATTAATTTGAAATTATATTAAAATTAAAAATGGTTTATAAGATTTTAATCGGATGTTTAAATTTGTTTAACTACTAAGACTTTCGAATTGAAACATTTCAATTTTCAATGTTAAAATGTGTAAATTATTTAATTTTGATGAAATTTATAATCGTTTTTTAAAATCAATTCTTGTCCAATTTTTGATACTCGAACTACAGTTCAATTTTAAACATTATTTATTAATTCATATTCACAGTTGAACGACTTGAAACGTATTTTATACACAATTTTTAAATTAAAAATTTTTTAATTTTTAATTGCTTAATTTCCCCTTCCAATTCAGAAAAAATTTCAGTAAAAATGTTAAAAATTTCCCTCTTATAATCCAGAACAAAATAAAAATAAGAAATTCTACCCTTAAACTAAATAAAAATATTAAAAAGAAAAACATGGCCTCTGCCAATTCACAAAAAAAATTTCTATCTTCCAACTCAATAAAAAGTTTAAAATTAACATATTTCCCTCCTTCATATTAGAAAAAATTGAAAACCGAAATTCCCTTTCTTCCAACTCAATAAAAATCTCGAAAACAACAAAATTCCCCCCTCCCCCCCTTCAATTCAGAAAAAATGGAAACTAAAAAATTCATCTCTTTTAATTCAATAAAAATGTTAGAAATAAAAAATAACCCTTCTCGATTTCAGGAAAAAATGAAAATAAAAAGTTCCCCCGTCAACTCAATAAAAATGCTTGAAAAAATGGCCTCTTCCAATTCAGGGAAAAAGTTAATAACCACAATTCCATCCCTTCAAACTCTATAAAATCTTAAAAATAAACAAATTTCCCCCCTCCGATTCAGAAAACACTGAAAATAAAAAAATCCTCCCTTCTAAATGAATAAAAATGTTAAAAATTTCCTCTTCCAATTCAGAAAAAGTGAAACCCAATTTTTTTCCCTTCAAACTCAATAAAAAGGTTAATAATAAAAAATGTTCTTATTCCAATACAGAAAAAAAATTTTAAATAAGAAATTCTTCCTTTAAACTCGATAATAATTTTAAAAATATGAAATGTCCCTCTGCCAATTCAAGAAAAATTTGTTCGTTTAAAAACTCAATAAATAATGTAAATGTAATGAAAATACACAAAACGAAAAAGTTCCTTTTTCAATACGAAACAGAAATTCAATACCAAAATTTCTTCCCTTGCTTTTAAAATTATAATTGTGAAATACAAACCTTTTTTTATATGTGAATCCTTTTAAGTTGAATTATTTCAATTTTAACTCGTTTCGAATTAATTATTGTTAAATTGTTATTTATAAATAAAAATTCAAAATTTCCACTTACAAATTAAAAAAAATGAAATGGAAGAATTAAACTTGTAACGTTCAAAATTTAAGTTTATTATTCTGAAATTTTAACGATGCAAGGCTTTCTATTTCAGAAATTCAGTTTCAAATCGTTTAGTTTTTAATATTTGATTTGTAATTGCTCTTTTTCAATGAAAAGTCAAATATTGATAAGTATTACAAAATTGTGTTTTTTTTTTCAATTAAAAAAATTCAAATATTTGAATAGTATTTGAAATTGAAAAGATGCATTTATTTAAGATGCATTAATTCATGAATCTAATAATTTGAAATTATTTAAAAATTGAAGATAGTTTATAAACATTCAATCGGATGTTTAAAGTTGTTTAACTATCAGATGTTTGAATTCAAACAGTTCAATATACAACTTTAACATCTCTAAATTGTTTAATTTTGAACAGTTTGAGAATCGTCTTGTAAACTGAATTATTGTTCAATTTTTAATAGTTGAATTACAGTACACTTTTAAAACTAATTTATTTTATTATATTTACTGTTGATCAACTTAGAAACAGTTCATCAACTTAAAACTTTTGTATCTAAAAATTTCAAATATGTTTTTAAGTTTTAATTGTTTAAGTCTTCAAAACTGCATTTTAAAATTCCCTCAATTGAAAATGTACGCTCAAAAGTAAAAGACCATTGTAAACTGAATAATTTCGTAATTAAAAAAGTTAACACTATTGAAATTAACATTTAAAAAAAATGTATGAATCAATGAAATTTGTGATATTTCAAGTGATTGGATAGATTTTTCTTCTAAAAATTTGTAGAAATTCTCGGTCAAAAAATAAATTCACTGTCATTTCCCGATTTTTCCTGGTCCAGCGGCCACCCTGAAGATTATTGTTTAAAAATATGAACCTGTACTAAATCCGACGATGATATCTTCGATATTATCCCCATTTACGTCGCTGCTTCTCAAAGGTGCCTCTGACGTAAATTTTGGAAGAGTCTTGGTCCAGACGATTTTAGAATCGAGAGAAGTACAAGGAATGACTTCTGTTTTGTTAACATGAGGTTTTACATCATTGGTAGATAGCCACTTTCTTAAGACTGTCAATGGCATTGGGAATAAATTGGCGGTCAAAGCACAAAGGACAATTAGTCCCAACAAAATAAATAATGCTATCAACCCATAACAAAAAGGAGCGAATAAAACTCTGTAAGGCAGATTGACTCTTTGAGTCATGTGGACACTTTTGAATTTTCTTCGGGGTGCCATCAATGGTCTTTTCACGCCGCATTCATCGTCTATTTTCAAAATTCCACTCTTTCCATCACGAATGAAAACCTCGTCGTCTATATCACTCAACTCTTCGTCATCAAAGCTGTCACGAACTGCCAACCGTGGCATTTTATTATGCATCCTAGACATTTTCTGAAAAAATAACAGCCAAGTTCTACTAATTTGATGATTTATAACTTATTATAGTTTCATCATTTTAGGAAATTAATTAATTGAATAAGTTTTGTATGAATGTGAAGAATTTGAAAATTGCATATTAGGTCAAGTTTGTTTATTGATAAATATTTATAATTTAACTTATAAATCTAAGAGAATACAAAATAAAGGTTTTGCATATATTTTTCTATGTATAAATTCTCGTTTATTAGTTGTTGACATCTGAAGGGTGCCAGTACAGAAATTTAGATTTTTTTGAAATTTAATTTTTTGATACAATAATTTCAAAAAAGCTGAATAAAATTTTAGTTGCAATTTAATACACATTTTAACGTAGTAATAATTTTTTTTTAACTTTTAGCATTGATATTTCTTCAAATTATTATCAGGGTGTTTACTGATTTTCAGGAACGAAATTGGAGGACATTTTCAGGTTTTCTGGGTCATCAATGAAGTTTTTCCAAGTTTTCTTTTTGTAAATAATATAATAATAAATAAGTCATTGTATTTTTTTCTGGCCAACAATTTATGTACGGTTGCATTTTATTTAATTCAGTAATAAAAATGATACAAAATTATTTGTTTTTTAAAATTATTAAAATTGCTACTCTAAAGTCTGAAGGTTATTTTAGAATTCCATAATATTTTTCAAATTGTCACTTAACCCCAACTGATGATGTCGAACTTTAAAATAAAATTTTCATGTTACTAACAAATTTTAGGTATTTAATTTTGAAATCTTTATAAGATCTTTTGAAATTATTGTGAAATATTTTAAAACGTTCGTAACCTTTAAAATATTTCTGAAATCTCTGTGAAATTTTTGTGAAATGCTTTGAAATCTTTTGAAACCGTTTCAAATCGTTTGAAATCTTTGTAATATAATTTACAGCGCTTTGTGAAATCTTATGAATCTTTGTGAAATCTTTGAAATCCTTGGAATCTTTGAAATAATCAAAAATCATTGTGAAATCTTTTGAATTTTGGTGAAATCATTGTGATATCTTTGAAATCGTTGTTAAATATTCTGAAATCTTCTAAAATCTTTTTAAAACCTTCCAAAATATTTTGAAACCTTTTGAAAGCGATTGAAATATTTGGAATCTTTGAAACCTGATTGTACACGCCTTTGTGAAATTTTTTTAATCCTTGTGAAATCTTTGAAATCCTTGAAAAGTATGTGAAATTTTTTGAAATCTTCTTAAATATTTTGAAACATTGTGTAATCGTTTAAATCCTTCGAATATTTTAAAATCTTCTGAAATCTTTTTGAATATTTTTAAATCTTTTCAAATACTTGAAATCTTTCTGAGGTCTTTTGAAATTGTTTGAAATATTTTTAAATTATTGAAATCTTTGTGAAATAGCTTAAAATATTTGAAATCTGCTGTACACGCCTTTGTAAAATCTTTGAAATCTTTGTGAGATCTTCGAAAGTTTTGTAAAATTTTCTAAAATCTTTCTGAAATTTTCTAAAATACTTTGAAATCTTTTGAAATATTTCGAAACCTGATGTACATCCCTTTGTTGAATCTTCTGAATCCTAGTGAAATGTCTGAAATCCTTGAAATCTTTGAAACTTTTATGCAATCTTTTGAAAGCTTTGAAATCTTTGCGAAGTTCTTTCTCTCTTTCTTTGTGAAATCTTTTGAATATTTGCGAAATCTTTGAATTCCTTGAAATTTCTGTGATATTTTTGAAATAGTTGTGCAATCTTTTGAAATCTTCTAATTTTTTTTAAATCTTCCAAAATCTTTTGACACCTTTTGAAATCGTTTGAAATCATTAAAAACTGATTGTACACGCTTTTTTGGAATTGTTTTATTCCTTGTGAAATCCTTGAAATCTCTGAGACACTTGTGAATTATTTTGAAAGCTTTGAAATCTTTTTAAACCGTTGTGAAGTCCTTGAAAACTGTTTGAAATCTTTTAAATATTTTTAAATCTTTGTGAAATCATTCTGAAATGTTTGAAATCTGATGTACAGCGCCTTTGTGAAATCTTTTGAAATAGTTGAAAATCTTTGAAATCTTTGTGAAGTCGTTTGAAATTTTTGAAATATGATGTAGGCGCCTTTGTGAAATCTTCTGAATCTCTGTGAAATTGTTGAAATCCTTGAAATCTTTGTGATATCATTGAAAACGTTGTGAAATATTTTGAAATCTTCTAAACTTTTTTGAAATCTTCTGCAATATTTTTACACTTTTTAAAATCGTTTGAAATCTGATTGTAAACGCCTTTGTAAAATCTTTGAAATCTTTGTGAGATCTTTGAAATATTTGTAAAATCTTTTGAAATCTTCTAAAATACTTCGAAACCTTTTGAAAACTTTGAAACCTTTGTGAAATTTTCGAAATCTGTTGTACACACCTTTGTAAAATCTTTGAAATCCTTGGAATCTTTGTGAGATCTTTGAAATCTTGGTAAAATCTTCTAAAATTTGTTGAAACCTTCCGAAATATTTGAATCTTTCTGAAATCTTCTAAAATATTTTGAAACTTTTGATATTTTTAATTGTAAGAAGTCCTAAAAGATTTAAATTACTCGTCCGTTTTATAAGCGAAGAATATAAAAAATCAATTAAATTTAAAGTTCTCACGCAAAAATCAAGGAGATTTCCAGGTTATCAAAGTTTCAAAAAAATTCAAGAAGAATTCCAGGTTTTCAAGGTCGCAAGACACCCTGATTTGATGAAAAAAAATTCTGATTTTTACCTATCTTTAGCAAAAAAAATATCAGAAAATTCGATTTTGAAAACCCATTAAATTTTAATATTAAAATTCTCTGTCAATTTTCTCGGAACTGGCTAACTTTTTCACATAAAACGTTGTTCACCCGAATTCAGAAACTTCATATCTCAAAGGATGTTTGTATTATTTTTTTTTTTAACTCAAAATTGAATTTTTTATCGCAATGTGCAGTCGAGCGTGCTCCAATTTCAGGTTAGTGTCATTTTAAAATGGTCAACTTCCACATCCATTTCCTCGAACCTGGATTACTTTTTTTAGATAAACTTTTTTGGCCATAATACAACAACACTTCAGCTCAGGGATGGACTTTTGCTTTATCTTTAAATAGTAATTTCGATTTTACAGAATGTTTTTTCGCTCGTTTGAGAAATTCCAATTTTATTGGTTATCTAGTTCTGTACTGCTACCCTTCAACTTATCCTAGATTTATAGTGTTTATTTTCTTATAAACAAATCATTTCGATGGAAAGTTTTTATATAGTTTTTTAATTTACATTGAAATTGTTTGAAGAATTGAGTTTGTTTTTATAACCTTAACAAACGTTTTTATTTGTCAACTTTTTGTGGCTTCAATAATACCCAAAAGTGTTCATTCATTTACATATTTGTACTTGCCGACATAAATCACAGTAGGAATTACTAACAATGCTCAAAATGTAGTTTATGCTCCAAAAAAATGACAGATCTCACCGATCTGACAGATAAACATGAAAGGTTAGGTCAACAATGAACTGATCGTCCTTACCGTACTTAATCCACTCTTCAATTAACCATTGTGATAACAATAAAAAAAAGAGAAGAAAACTCACGCTTTATTTTTATCTCCCTCCTTTTGAAAGCTGATACTTTTTTCACTACATTCTAATGATAATCATATTTTGAATGACACGTCGCAATACCTAATTTTAAGCAAGCAGTCGATATCAACTAACAGGGGTGAGTATACGAAAGAAAAAAAATAAGAGCGAACCCCTCCCACAAAAGAATTCTCATGTATCAGAATTACTCTCAAAGATTTTGTATTTGAAGAAAATTCTCAATAATTGTTTTCTACAAAAATAAAAATTAAAAAATCCCATTCCATGTCCAAATTCGAAACAATAAAACATTTTTTAATACAAAATTAACCCGGGTTTTTATACTAATTTGAGACATCCCTGTAAATTCCAAAAACTGTTTCTTTAACCGCGAGAGGTGCTACTTTCGCGAGAAATATTTGGCGGGATTTCAAAACTATGAATACAAAATTGATTCTAAACCTTAAATTAATAACTGTTTTTTAATTCAATGGTTCCATATTTTAATAATATATTGTATGATTTAATTATTAAGCCTCCAGTTTGTGAAATACTCTGCATTAACTCGAATTTTGGGATTAGTTTTAGATTTTTGAAGTTTCGATTAAAAATGGCGTCGCGACGTGGCGCCTCCTTTTCCACGTATAATTAAAATATGGCAACCTCGCTTGTTTAGTTAGCGACCGGTCAGGTACACGAAAATTGACGGCACCGGCAATTATTGGTTAAATAAAATTTCTCGTGGTGCAAAAATGTTTTCTTATATCGCTTATTTCTGTTTATTTTTGACGGTTGCAAATGCAGACCTTGTGCGATCGAAAGGTTCGTGGGTGGAGGCACTCAACGAGGATAATTGGGATCGGATGTTGACGGGAGAATGGATGGTGGAATTGTAAGTTGATAAAATCACAATAATTAAACTCTGCTTTGAAATTTTACGGTCTAGTGCCTCGCAGGCATTCTTCTTCTCACGAAAGTATGAACTTTTTTTAAAAAGTTTTCTCGCCTTGAAAACTAAAAAAATTGTCAGTCAGGAGCGCCTTGTTTTGTGCTTTTTGAGAAATTTTCATGTGTTATCATTTATTAATAGAGTTCTACCTCGTGTTCAAAAAGTCTTTACTTTATTGTCCAGTTCCGGCAACACTTTTTGGGGCCTGTAACTGACATTTATAATTAATTTTCTTTTATATTTAAAGTTTAGAAAGCTTCTCTTGTAATTGACGTCGATAAGAAAAGAAAAATGTTAGAAAACAATACAGTTTTAAAGAAAGAAGGACACTTAGTATAAAAAATATATATCTTACTTAATTCTTAAGGATGTTCAGTATAGTTATTTCGCCTCAAATTTTTTTAAGAGTTGATCAAATTGAGGAAAATAGTCACGTTGGTAAACATAACGAATTTTAACGGAGAAATCTGAGGGACAGTGTATAGACCAAAATAAATAACCAAAAATAAATTATTTTCAACAGAATAATTAATTTTTCAACAAAATAGTTGAACTTTAACCAAATTGTTGAATTTCAACCGTATGGTCGAATTTTAAAACAAAAAATATTAAATTTCAACCAAAAAAAGTGGTACTTTCAACCAAAAAATTTAATTTTCAACCCGAAACGTTGACTTAAAAAAAATGAATTCTCAAGGAAAATGGTAATAGTTAATATTTAAAAAAAGATTTTCCACAAAATGGTCGAATTTTCAAACAAAAAAGATTAATCTTAAACCTAAAAAAGTTGCATTTTCAACAACCAAGAAGATTAATTTTCTACCAACAAACACAAATTTTCAACAAAATACATGAATTTTCCATTAAAAATCCAATTTTGAACGAAAGAGATGAATTTTCAACTAAAATGAGTAATTTTCTAAACAAAAAGAAGATAATTCAACCAATAAAGATTTTTCAGTCAAGAAAAAAAGGCCATCCAAATTATTGAACTTTGAAGCCAAAAGACGAATATTTTATAAAGTAGTTGAATTTTCAACAAAGCAGTTGAATTTTAACCAAATTGTTGAATTTACAACCACATGGTCGAATTTTAGAACAAAAAATATTAAACTGCAATTAAAAACAGTTGTATTTTCAACCAAATAATTGAATTTTTAACCCGAAACGTTGACTTTTCAACAAAAAGACGAATTCTCAAGGACACAGGTAATAGTAATTAATAGATGTTCAAACCAAAAAATATGAAATATCTACGAAAAGAGATGAATTTTAAAACCAAAAAAAAAACGAATTTTCAACCAAGAAGATTAATTTTCTACCAACAAACACAATACCTGAATTTTAAAACGAATAGTTGAATTTTTAACTAAAAAGGACAAATTTTCAACCAAAAATGGTAAAGTTAAATTAATTGAATAATAAACTAAATAATAGTTGATATTTAAACCAAAAAATATTAAATTGCTACCAAAAGAGATGAATTTAAAAACCAAAAATACAAATTTTCAACCAAGAAGATTATTTTTCTACCAAAAGACACACATTTTCAACAAAATACATGAATTTTCAAAACGAATAATTGAATTTTCAACTAAAAAGTCCAATTTTCAACAAAAGAGATGAATTTTCAACTAAAATTATGAATTTTCTAAACAAAAAGAAGATTCTTCAACAAATAAAGATTTGTCAGTCAATAAAGTAAACAGTCCATGGAAATTCTTGAACTTTCAGGCCAAAAGTCGAATTTTCTATAGAATAATTGAATTTTAACCAAATTGTTGAATTTACAACCGTCAAACATTTTATGTTGAACTTTCAGGCGAAAAGACGAATTTCCTATACAATAGTTGAATTTTAACCAAATTTTTGAATTTACAACCACATGATCGAATTTTAAAACAAAAAATATTAAACTTCAACCAATAACAGTTGCATTTTTAACCCGAAACATTGACTTCAATAATAAGATGAATTCTCAATGAAAAAGGTAATAGCTAATATTAAAAAAAAAAGATTTTCAACAAAATGGTCAAATTTTCAAACAAAAAATATTAAACTGCAACCAAAAACAGTTGTATTTTCTACCAAATAAAGTAGTTTAATTTTTAACTAAATAGTTTAATTTTCAACCTACAAAAATGAATTCTCAATAAAACAGTAATAGTTGATATTTCAACTAAAAAATATTAAATTTCTATCAAAAGAGATAAGTTGTAAAACCAAGAATATGAATTTTCAGCCAAAAAGATTGTTTACCAAAATACATATCTTCAACAAAATACATGAATTTTCAAACAAATAGTTGATTTGTCAACTAAAAAGCATCAATTTCCAACAAAAAAGGGTAAGTTAAATTTTCAGTAAAAAAAATTATTTTTCAACAAAAAAGTCAATTTTTCAACCAAAGAGATGAATTATCAACTAAAATGGTGAACTTTCCTAACAAAAAGAAGATGCTTCAACAAATAAAGATTTTTCACTCAAGAAAAAAAAAAAAGTTCATCCAAATTGTTGAACTTTCAAGCCAAAAAGACGAATTTTCTGTAAAACAGTTGAATTTTCAACAAAAAAGTTTTTTTTTTTTTTAATTAACAGCGTAGTTCAACTTTTACTTAAATAGTTGAATTTTCAATTAAAAAAGATTATTAAAATTTTTAACTAAAATAATGAATAATAAAAGGAGGTGTTTCGGGTTTCACTCGTGTGCAAAACTACGAATCTTGCCGACGTTTCGGGAACATTGCAGCTCACTTCTTCAGAGCTAGCAATTACACGCGTCCAAAACTTTTGACTTTTCAAAAAGATACAACAGATTCACATTCTACCCCAAGACGTCCTAGTGAGTTGCGACGTAATATCTCTCTTTATGAAAGTACCAATCTCTGATACAATCGATATTATTAAATCCTTTGCAAACTTCCCCTCCGATCTCATACCTTTCATAGAACACTGTCTCAATAATACTTACTTCTCTTTCAATAACCAATTCTACGAACAAAGCTCAGGAGCAGCAATGGGATCTCCATTCTCACCTGTGATAGCCAACATCTTCATGGAAAATCTAGAAACTAAAATCTTTAACAAATCCAAGCTTAAACCGGAATTTTGGTGCCGTTATGTTGACGGACACTTTTGTCATCTGGAGACATGGATTAGATGAACTACACAAGTTCTTCGATTTCATCAATCGATTACACTCTAATATCCAGTTCAGCATGGAAATTGAACAAAACGGAAATCTGCCTTTCTTGCACGTACTAGTTTACAAAAGATCTGATAACACACTAGGTCATGAAGTTTACAGAAAACGCACCCATACAAACAGATACCTATGTACATGCCTCCTCCCACCACCACCGATCTCAAAAGAAATCGGTCATCAACTCCCTTGTATATAGAGCTGTCTCCATAACAGATAAAGATAGCTTACAAAAGGAATTACAAAACGTTAAACAAATCCTAATACAGCACGATTACACAAACAAACAAATTGATAAAGACATAAGAAAATACACTCAAAACAGCAAGTCAACATAACCTCATAAAGATAAAGAGAAAAACGGCCACCAGCTTACCCTACATTCAAGGTATCTCAGAACAAATAACAAGAATTCTCAACAAACACAACATCCAAACCATATTTAAGCCACCTGTGAAAATAGGACAACTTCTAATCAACCCTCAAAATAAAAAGGCACCTCTCAGTGATCCGGGAGTGTATAAAATCCCTTGCTCTTGTGGCAAAGTCTATATTGGAGAAACCGGGAGAGCGGTGAGCCAACGTATAAAGGAACATGAAAGTAAGTCAGGCTCAAACATTTCGCGCAATCAGCACTAGCTGAACATCATGTCGAATCAGGACATAGCATTTTATTTGACAAAACGACCGTCATCGCAAAAACATACAATATTTTTCAAGAAAACATAGAGAAGCAATTGAAATCTTAAAACATCCTAATAACATGAATAGGGACAATGGATATAATACCAATCCGATTTGGCTTTCCGTCCTCCCGGGTTTTTTAAAAAAGACTTGATTGGCCAATCAAGTTCGACCAGTCTCCACGGTGCGGTGGGGCGCTCTGGCCAATTGCAGGCATCGTAGACCTGCAATATTCACGAAACGTCGGCAAGATTTGTAGTTTGGCACACGATTGAAACCCGAAACACCTCTCTTTCCTCTTTCTTCGTTTAAAAATTGCAACTGTTTGGTTGAAAAATAACTTTTTTGTTGAAAATTTATATTTTTTGGTTGAAAATTCAACTGTTTTATAGAAAATTTGTCTTTTGGCTTGAAAGTTCAACAATTTGAATGAACTTTTTTTCTTTCTTGACTGACAAATCTTGATTTGTTGAAGCATCTTCCTTTTGGTTGGAAAATTGATCATTTTATTTGACAATTTATCATTTTAGTTGAAAGTTCATCTCTGGTTGAAAATTTTACTTTTTTGTTGAAAATTAAATTTTTTTACTGAAAAATTCAATTTACAATTTTTTTTTAAGTGAAGCTTTTTAGTTTGCAAATTTCACTATTCGTTTGAAAATTCATACATTTTGTTGAAAATTAGTGTTTTTGGGTAAAAAAATTCACTTTTTTGTTGAAAATTCATATTTTTGGGTTGAAAGTTAAACTGTTTTATAGAAAATTCGTCTTTTGGCTTTAAAATTCATACGTTTTAGTAGAAATTTCATCTTTATTGGATGAAAATGCAACTGTTTGATTGAAAAATAATTTATTTTTTGGTCGAAGATTCAACTATTTTGTTGAAAATTAGTCTTCCTTTTGGTTGAATTGAACTATTTCTGATGTAAAGTAAAAATATTTTCTGGTTGAAAATTGTACTACTTGGTTTAAGATTGAATGACTTTGTTAAAAAATCATTTTTGTTGTTGTTGAAGATTTATAATTTTATTTGAAAATTTATCTGTTTGCTTGATAGTTTAACTATTTTGTTGAAAAGGGATGTTTTTAAATGAAAATTCGTCTACTTGGGTGAAAGTTGAACTACTTTATTAAAAATTTATTTTTTTTTGTAGAAAATTCATCTCCTTGGTTGAAAAATTAAGTATTTTGTTAAAAATTCTTTTTTTTGTGTAAAATTTTTTTTAAACTAAAAATGTAGCGTTTCTATTTTTGGTTCAAAATTGATCTTTTTTAGTTGAAAATTCGTCTTTTTTGGTAAAAAAAACTAAGCTTCTTGGTATGAAATTTCATCTTTTTTTTCGTTCAAAATTGCAACTGTTTGGTTGAAAAATAACTTTTTTGTTGAAAATTTATATTTTCGGGTTGAAAATTCAACTCTTTTACAGAAAATTTGTATTTGGCTTGAAAGTTCAACAATTTGAATGGACTTTTTTTCTTTCTTGACTGACAAATCTTGATTCGTTGAAGCATCTTCCTTTTGGTTGGAAAATTCATCATTTTATTTGAAAATTTATCATTTTAGTTGAAAATTCATCTCTGGTTGAAATTTTAATTTTTTTGTTGAAAATTAAATTTTTTACTGAAAATTTAACTTTAGCATTTTTTGGGGGAAAAATGAAGCTTTTTAGTTTGCAAATTCCACTATTCGTTTGAAAATTCATATATTTTGTCTTTTTGGTTGAAAATTCGTATTTTTGGTTTTAAAATTCATCTCTTTTTGTAGAAATATCATATTTTTTTGGTTGACATATCAATTTTTTATTTTTGTTGGGAATTCATCTTTGCAGGTTGTAGTTTCAACTATTTGGTTAAAAATTTAACTATTTGTTGAAAAATTTATTATTTTGTTGAAAATTCAACTTTTTTGTTGAAAATTTGCCCTCTTGGATTAAAAATTCATCGTTTATGGTGAAAAAGTCATCTTCTTTGGTTGAAATAAGTAAATAAATTTGAAATTGTAATCTGCAGTTTTTTTCATTTCGTTTATAATAGATTCTATGTTGAAAACGTTGAAAGAGTTAAATGTTGGTATTTATATATTAATGGTCAGGGAAAATGAAAAATTGGTTAGCAAAAAGTCAGGGAATTTGGAAAATTAACTTTTGGTCACCCTGCTACTGTTAAGTAAACAATTACAGATTCAACTATTTTTTCTGAATCGTGGATAGATTTTTCTATTAAAAATTATCATACTAATTAATAATGTGGATATTTCTGTCGATTTTATAAACTATTCTAAAAATTATTGAATATTGAGGTGAGATAATTATCAAACATTTTTAATTTGTAGCTATGCACCCTGGTGTCCTGCATGCAAGTCCCTTGAACCGATTTGGGAAAATCTGGCACTTCGAAAAAAAGATCTCAACATTGATGTAGGAAAAGTGGATGTTACAAACGCCCCAGGACTCAGTGGACGGTTTATGGTTACTGCTTTACCCACTATTTACCAGTAAGTTAAAACAAATCAACGTTCTAAAATATTCCTAACAGTGTTGGTTAAGTTACTTTTTTTAAGTAACTCGTTACGGCTACGTTACTCAGAAAAAAGTAACTCGTTAGAGTTACGTAATTAAAAAAAAAAGTAAATGTTAAAACTTCAAGTTCCCTAAAAGTTATCAAGGCTTTCAATGTAAAATTATTTTACACTTGTAATTTAAATTTGTTTAATTTCGAATTAACATAATTTGAATTTATTCTATTTTGAATGCTTCAAGCTGATTATCTAGAGTTTCCATTCGAAATTATCCCATTTTAAACGTTTCAAACTTCAAACCGACTACTTAATACTTAAGAGTTTGAAAATGAATGTACAGTTGAAACTGTTTGGAATGGAGTAATTTTAAATTGAAACATTCAAAATTGTATATTTAAAACGCAAGAGGTTTACAATTGTACAATAATTAAATTCCTATCGAAAGCAAAAAATGCTGAACAATTTTAAATTGAAATTGCCCTACAATTTTTAGTACTTGAATTTGAAATTATTTGTAATAAAATATCTGTATAATCTTTTCAATTTCAAACGCTAGTAATTTGAAAATTGTTTAATCATTAGGTCTTTCATTTAAAATTGTTGTACAATTATGAACCAATAAAATGTGATTAAATTTTAAATATTTCAATTTATTGTGAAATTATCTAATTCCAAGCTCTTTCAGTTGTATATTATACAATTATGGACTTTTTTGGAAATAGTATCAGTATACAATATACCTTGAATATTTTACGTTTTAATTCATTTTGTAATACTTCTTTAAAATTATTTAATTTTGAGAGCGTTTAACTTAAAATTTGAATGAAAATACATATTTTTTCTTCAATTTAATGTAACTGGTTACTACCCAACACTGATTCCTATTAATTAAAAAGCCAATTTCTTTACATTTACTATGATGTATTTTTGTTAACAGCGTTAAAGACGGTATCTTTCGCCAGTACAAAAGCCCCAGAGACAGGGACTCACTGATAGAATTCATATCCGAAAAGACATGGAAGAAAATCGAACCAATTCCAAGTTGGAAAAGCCCAACTTCGATCCAGATGTCTGTCATCAGTCAATTCTTCCGAATGTCTCAAGTTTTAAGAGTAATATATTTTTTTTATCAAAATCTGCATATAGGAAATTTTTTGAGACCGGGAAATGTCCGTGATTTTTGTCTACCAGGAATTTTACAAATTTTTAGAAGAAAAATCTATCTAATCACTTGAAATATCACAAATTTCATATCACACGACGTAATGCAATTTAAAAAAAACGAATTCAACTTTTTTTTAATGTTAAGTTCAATTATTAACTTTTTCAATTATAAAATTATTCAGTTTACAATGCGTTACTCTAAAATCTTTTAATTTAAAAATGTTCATTTTTGCTCTTCATTTTTAAGCGTATTTTTTCAAATAAAATTTGTTTTAAATTTTAAGAAGAAATTAAAATTTTGTAATAAAAAACGTTTATGTTGATCAACTATGAATATAAATTAATTAATTTTTTTTTTAATTGAACTGTTGTTTGAGTATAAAAATTGAACAATAATTTATTTTATAAGAGGATTCTGAATCTGTTCAAAATTAAACACTTTACAGATTTTAACTTTAAGAATTGAACTGCTTTAATTCGAATGTCTTATCATTTAAATGTAAGCGTTCGATTGAAGTTTTATAAACTATTTTCAATTTTAAAGTAACTTAAAATTAATAAATTTATAATTAAACGCTTCTATTCAATTTTAAATCATATTCAAATGTTGTTCCAGTGTAAAATATTCAATTTTATTATTTATTTATCATTATTATTATTTATATTTATTATTTATTTTATTTTTAACATTCAATTTGAAAATTTGTAATTAAAAGAAAAGCACAATTTTTTAATGTTTAGCAATATTTGACTGTTCATTTAAAATGAGCAATTATAAATCAAATATTCAAAACCAAACAATTAGAAACTGAATTGTTTGAGATAGAAATTCTTAAATTCTTTAAATTTTAGTGTTCTAAATTCAAACTTTGAACATTAGATTTTCAGTTTTTCTATTAAAATTTTTTTAAATTTGTAAGTGAAAGTATTTAATTTTGATTTATAAATAGCAATTGAACAATGATTAATTTAGAAAAAGATTTAGTAACTTTAAGAGATATTTAGATGTTTAAAAGATTAAAAAACCATTTATAACTTGAAAAGATTTTAAATATTCTTAAACAAACCGTAGATTTTTGAAGATGTCGATCAAAAAATTTAGAAGCTTCTTAATAATTTTTAAAGGTTTCAAAGAAAAAAAAATTCTTAAGATTCCTGGAAAAATTTTAAAATGTTTTAAAAAAATGTTTAAAAATATTTTAAAAGATTTCTAAACATTTAAAAAGATTTCTAAAACTGTTCAAAAAGAATGTGGAAGATTTTAAGACAATTTTATTAATTTTTCAGGGCTTAAAAAAACTATTAGGAAAAATTCGAATCATTTTAAAAGATATTTAAAAGTTCTGAAAAATTTACAAAAATAATTTTAAGTATGAAAACATTTCAACATTTTTTTAACAAAATGTGGATTTTTTAAGTTTTATAAAGAAAGATTTAAAGCTTTTTAAGGATTCTGAAAGGTTTCAAGATAATAAAAATATTTTTTTATGATGAGAAATTTTAAATGATTTTTTAAAAACTAATTTTAAGAGAATATTTAAAAAGATTTCAAAGCATTTCAAAATCGAGATAAAAAGATTTTCAAAATTGTTTTAAAAAAACTGGAAGACTTTAAGGCAATTTTGAAAATTTTTAAAGATAAAATATAAATTGTAGGAAAAATTGAAATCATTTAAAAAGATGTTTAAAAGTTCTGAAAATTTTTTAAAATAATTAAAAATTTAAAACTATTTCCAAAAGTATATAACAAAATGTACATTCTTGAAGATTTTAAAATAAAAATGTGAAGCTTTTTATGGGGTTTGAAATTTTTCAAGGGAATAATAAAATTTTCTTAAAATTCATGGGAAAATTTCAAATGATTTTTTATTTTGAAAAATGAATTCTAAGAGCAAACTGAAAAATATTTCAAAACAAATTTTAATGTATAAATAAAATCTAAACAATTATTAATTTGAAACTACTTTTAAAATAAAAATAATGTAATGTTTCTAACTTAAAATTGCTTTAAATGGTATAATTTTTCTATGTCTCAATTTTTTTATACTTATAATTTATTGAGCGTTTAAATTAAAACATTTTTAGGTTTCAATTTTGAAAGTTTAAAATTTAAGAGTTCCACTTTTAGTGTTTCAGTTTGCAGTTCAATTATTGTGATTACTTTAAGTGAAAAAATGTGCAGCTTCAAGAGTTCGAATTTTTTTATTTCAATGACCGTGAAAAATTTTTGCAAAATCGGAAAAGACCGTGAATTTTTTGCTTTAATTAAAACGGCCACCCTAATTAATGATTGGTGACTAATGATGGATAAATTTACAGGGAATTCACAACAGATTGATGGAAGATTTTGGAATGCCGACCTGGGGAAGTTATCTGATTTTTGCTATCGCTACGATCGTCTTGGGCGCTGTTATTGGACTTGTAAGTTTTTATTATCAAAATTAATTAAAAAAATAGTAATATTGTAAAAGTAAAAGAAGTAAACTTTGGTTAATTGTTTCGTTATCATTTTTATCAATTATTTTAGATTATCGTCTGTCTGATTGACTTTATCTACCCACCGAAAGACGTTCACTCTCAAGGCAAAAAAAAGTCAAAAGACGGATCTGGTGATTCTTCACATGAAAAAAATTCCGGCGACGAAGAACTTGTGGAAAACGTTAAGGACGATTTGGTCGATGAGGAAGGAAGCGAGTCGGAAAAATCCGAAGGAGATAAAGACTCAAAGGCGACCCCCAGCAGTCCTAATGTTCGCAAACGCAAACCGCGTAAAGCTGACTAAATCTCTTAGGTTCTTAAATTCAAGTTGCTCCATTCAAATCTGAAAAAGACGATTTCACTTATTTAAAATATGTATTTGCATGCGCAGCGATAGCAAATCTAATGCTGGCAATTTTCCAAGAAGGCATGCACAATTGCACAGCAGTCGCGCTGATTTTACTTTTTTTTTTGTTAATTCAGCATTGAGAATTGATTTCAGTAAATATGTAAACCTTCAGAGATTGGAGAACATTTCTTGGTGGCGTTGAGTGTAGCTTTTAAGTAACTTGTATACTTGTGACAATCGCTGCACGAAACTTGTTCTATTCCGTGTCCAACCGAAAAGACTGGATAGCTTTTAAACCTCTTTTTATACTTTACGTTTTTGTTCTAGATCCCAACTTGTATAAAATCCAGAATTCCGAGTCTTCAAAAATAGAAGAATAATCAAATTCAGATCTTTTTAAAAGCTCTGGTCTATTCTGTCTTGTAATCTCGACTCTTAAGTTCATAAAGATTAAGTTCTTAGTTAGATCTCAAGGACATTTTTTTATAGAAAAGTAGTACCGTAGGATCGATTAATTTTTTGAATATTTTGCAGTCGAGAATACGAGATATTACGCAGTAATTGAGGGTCCGGATTGGTCAGGATCAAAGAACCGGTTCTTTGATCCGGGCCCTCAATTTAGAAGGAATAAATTGATTTTGAAGTCGCAGCAACAGAATTGCGATCGGTGCAGAATTAACGAAGACACACTAAACTGATTAATGTTGTTAATAATTCCATTTTACTACGATAATAAAAACGAGTGTTTATGTAAATAATTGTTTTTACACTCGTGCGATAACCATTGATAAATTAATTATGCAGCTCTAAAGAATGTCAATTTCTTAAACGTGAATTAACAACCGGTATTGCATTTAATTTAAAGGTTTGCTTTCGTTTTCTCGCATTTAATTTCTTGCATTTAATTCTATTGAATACATAGCTTAAAAGTTTATCTCTTTGTTCCTAATTTTATTAACAGGGTGTCTACCTTCACGGGGAAACCAGAAAAACAGAGAAAAAGCCGGGAATTTTGTTCGCCGTGAAAACCCGGTAATTTGATTCAATGACCGGGATTTTTCATTCATCTTGTTCAATCATGAAACGAACGATGAAAAAGACTTTATTGTCGATAATGACGATAATATAAGTGATGATGTTTGCAATTTTTTTACCTTTTGATATCCTAAAGCATTTATCTGAAATTGTAAATATTTATTATTTTAAATCAAAGAGAGAAAGCTTTACCTTTAAAAATAAAAATATAAAAACTGTGATTGGGAAACAGGGGATTTTCAATTTTGAATCCGAAAACGGAACTTTCCAAAAGAATTAAAATTTTGATTTATACGTGGATTTAAAAAAGAAGTATAATTCCTGGTTAGGAACAGTGAATTTACAAGACAAATTATAATTTTGAGTTGGAACAGGAAATTTTCCGAAGCAATAATTATATGTCATTCTGAATTGGATCAGAGAATTTACGAAAAAAAATTATAACTCAGATCTGGATCTAGAAGTTTTCGATAAAAATTATTACTCTCACTTGGAAGAGGAAATTTTCGAGGACAATTATAATTCTGACATGTAACAGTAAATTTTTCAAAAGAATTAGAATTTTCGCTTGGATCGGGAAATTTGAGAAAAGAATTATGATTTTGATTTGGAACAGGGAATTTTCCAAATGAATTCAAATTCTGATTTAGGACATGGAAACAGGGTTACAGTCTTTTCCCTGTTTCCTGCGTTTCCCCCTTTTTTGAAAAATTTAAATTTTTCACCTGTTATCCTTAAATATACTACATTTGTGAATATAATTGTTCTTAGTTCGGTATTTTTTAAAAGAGAAAATATTCCTGATTTTAAGAACGATTTTAAACATATGCAAATTGTTTATTTAACAAATTTGATTGTTTGTCGGACTTTTCTATATCGCCGTGACTGGATTTCCAACAACCTAACAAGGCTGCTCAGAATTTGAATTATTTTCAAATCAATTTTTTTTTTAAATTGAATTATTATTAATTTGCCAAATATTATTGGCCAATGGAGACCCGTTTTCAAAAAAATCTAGTTTTATCGAAATTTTCTTTCATTGATTGAAATGTCTATTTATTACATTCAATTTATTTTTATTTGAAACAATTTAATTTTCAACTGTTGAAAATTCAAATATCAATTTTCTTCAATTTTTAACAGTTGAAAATTTAGAATTTAATTGTTGAAAACTGAAAAAAAATTGAAAATTCAATTCTCAACTGTCGAAACTTACAGAAAATTGATAATTGAACTTTAACATTGTTCAAAATTGCAGAAAATTGAATTTTTAACTGTTGAAAATGGAAGAAAATTGAATTTTTAACTGTTGAAACTGGAAGAAAATTGATAATTAAATTTTGAACATATGAAAATTAAATTGTTGAAAATTGAATTTTCATCTATTAAAAATTGAAGAATATTGATCCTTGAATTTTCAATAGTAGGAAATTCAACTGTTGAAAATTGAAGAAAATTGGAGAAAATTGAATTTTTATCAGTAGAAAATTGAATTGTTGAAAATGGAAAAAAACTGAAAATTTAATTTTCAACTGTTGAAACTTGAAGAAAATTGATAATTGAATTTTCAACATTGTTGAAAATTGCAAAAAATTGAATTTTCAACTTTTGAAAATTGAAGAAAATTGATCCTTGAATTTTCAACAGTAGAAAATTCAACTGTTGGAAATTGAAGAAAATTGGAGAAGATTGAATTTTTAACAGTAGAAAATTGAATTGTTGAAAATGGAAGAAAACTGAAAATTCATTTATTGAGAATTGGACAAAAGTAAAAATTGAATTTTCAAATGTTGAAAATTGAAGAAAATTGAACTTTCAATTGTTGAAACTGGAAGAAAATTGAACTTTCAATTGTTGAAAATGGACGAAAATTGAATGTTAACTGTTGAAACTTGAAGAAAATTGACAAATTAAATTGTTGAAAACTGAAGAAAATTAAAACTTTAATTTTCAACTGTTGAAACTTGAAGAAAATTCATAATTGAATTTTGAACATATGAAAGTTAAAAAAAATTTATAATTGAATTTTCAACAGTTGAGAATTGAAAACATTGATTTTTTAGCTGTAAAAAATTGGAGAAAGTTGAAAATTAAAGAAAACGGAACATTGTGTTTTCGACAGTTGAATTTTCTTCAATTTTCAACTCTTCAATATAACATGAGAATTTAATAAATAAACATTTCACTCCATAAAACAAAAATTTTGAAAAAAGTCGATTTTTTGGAAGACGAGTCGCTACTAGCAAATAATGTTTTGGGAAATTAATAGTCATCTAATTGACTTTCAGTCGGAAGTTTATGAGATTTAAACAAAAATCCCAATTCTGATCATCTCCTTGTAACTATATCCAATTTGTAAAAATACATTCTTTAATGGCAGAAGTCATTAAGAAATCATTTTACATTATTTAAAAATATAACAATCATTTAATCTTTCCCCCATTTTTCTCCTTTTTCGTGAAAAATTACCCTATTTCCCCTTTTTTTTGAGCTTCTTTTGCACTGTGATCCCTGTGGAAATTTCAAAAAGAAGTATAATTACAAAACCGGGAATTTAATATCATCCCTCTGGTAGACACTCTGATCCAGCCTGTGTGTTAAAATATAATTAAGTCTTCCGGATGCTATCGCACATTTTGAATTAAGCTTGAATGTCTCAAGGATTTGCGATTGACTCAGTGAAAAGATTTTCTGCGGAACAAATTCTTGTCTCAGGGATTGAATGTATAAACTTAAGGTAATTTGTAAGTGATTACAGTGTAAGTTGATCATTATTTGTCCGATTTTGTATGGTAATTCATTAACATCATGAAGAAAGTTAAGGAAGCAACTAAGTCGGGAGTTCTTCGTTATCGAGTCTTTCTATCTCTTACTGGGCCAATCGCTTATTTGTTTTTTTTTATCACGGTCTTTCACTGGCATTCCCATTTTTTAAGAAAATATTCTTATTTATTTAGCAAGCTAATAATATTAATTTGCAGAATGTATTATAACATTTTATGCAGGGTGATAATAAACCATGTAATTCAAACTTCCTAATAATTAATGGGTTGTTCATACTCCTAGAATTTATTTTCTTTTTTTTTTAAAAGGCTTTCCTATCTAAAAAAAATGATGTTACTAAATATCTCGAAAATATCGGACACATCGAAAACCTGATTGGTTGCGAAGACCCGTGAATATGACTTTGAGTGGCTGTTTTCAGTTTATTTATTCAAAAATATTAGGAGCAGCATCAATTTTTTAAATAAAAAATTGCAAATAAGTAATTTTATTTCGTCTTAAAATTTACTTCTAAATGTTTCTATACATTATTGATAACATTTTAATTGTAAATTATTTTTCAATATTGGGAAATACTTCTGTTCTTAACATTTTGCTGCTCCACTATAATTTATAAACTTTTTCACACTTTTAAAGTTTAAAAAAAAGTGGAATTATGGACAAAAACTTAGAATATCTTAATTTTCGAAGTGTATAAACTGTTGGTAACGATAACAAAAAAATGGTCAGTACCGGTAACAAAAAATTACTGGTGCCGACAATAGGATTTCTGGAAAATTTTCAAATGATTTAGGTTTTATTTTAAAAGATAAATTTTAAGTTTGGAAGATTTCAAAATTTTTCAGAAAAGTCTACAATAATTCAAATATCGAGAAGATTAAAAATTCTTTTTAACAAAATGTAGATTTTTGAAGACTTCGACAAAAATACAAGCTTTTTAAGAGATTTGAAAGGTTTCAAGAGAATAAGAACATTTTTTAAAAGATTTATGGGAAAATTTCAAATGATTTTTTATTTTGAAAGGTGAATTGTAAGAGAAAAACTGAAAAATATTTCAAAACGTTTCCTAAAACTTCGAAAAAGAATGTAGAAGATTTTAAAGAAAAATTTTGCAATTTTGTATCATTACAAAATTTTTGAATTTTTGAAACGATTCGAAAATAATTTAAAACTTCTACAGATTAAAAAATGTTTTGATGTAGATTTTTGAAGTTTTCAAAAAAAAAAAAAGAATCTTTGAAGATTTCGGATAAAAAATGTATGGCTATTTAAGAATTTTTAAATGTTTCAAAGGAATACAAATTTTTTCCTAAGATTCGCGGGAAAATTTCAAATGATTTTTTATTTTGAAAAATTAATTTTTAACGAAAATTTGAAAACATTTTCAAAAATATTGAAAAAACGGGAAGACTTTAGGGCAATTTTTTTAATTTTTCAGGATTTAAAAAATTTTTAGAAAAACTTTGCATTATTTTAAAAGATATTTCGAAGTTTTCGAAGTTACAAAAAGATTCGAAAATAATGTCAATCTTGAGAATTCAAACAATGTAAAAAAAAATTAAAATGAATTTTGAATGAATACATAGTTAGAAAGATTTTAAAACACTTCAAAAGATTTACAAAATTGTCCAAAAAGAATCTGGAAGATTTTACGGCAATTTTAGGAATAATTGGAGTTAGTTTAAAAGATATCTAGGTCCGCTAGAAGCCCTAAATATTTTTTAAACTGACTCGAACTTTTCCTAACATTTTGTAAAATAAAAAAATTATACTCTTTTGAAAATTTGAAATCTTAAAAAATCTTCTTGAATCTCTTCAAAGAAAATTTTTTTGTTGAAAATTCAAATTTTTTGATAAAAAGTCGTCTTTTTGGTTTGAAAATTCATGTTTTTCGGTATAAATTTCGTCTCTTCTGGTTAAAAATGCAACCGTTAAAAGTTGAACTGCTTTCCTAAAAATTAATTTTGTTGTTGAAAATTCATCTTTTTTGGAAAACATTTCACCTTTAGTGGTGAAATAAATTCGACTCCTTTTGATTTAAAATAAAAAAACTTGTTTTTAGTTGAAATATCTCAGCTATTACAATTTTCGTTAAGAATTCATCTTTTTTCTTTGAAAATTCAATTATTTAGTTGAAAATTAACTTTGTGTTCAAATTATGTATTTGAAATCTGAAATCTTGTCAGAAAGTCTAGCCTGTGAGAATATTTATTTACAACAAGTATTTACATATTTTTAAAGAGTATTTTTAGTATTTTTTTCAAATGTAAACCTTTGATTCCATTTACCAATACTGGATGCAATATATTTTTTAGGTAAAGCCCGAGTAGCAAAATTTTTTGGAAATTATGAAAAGTTGACAGATGGACTAATAAAATCCATTCAGTACTTGAATTCATACACAGTCCATTTCTTCTGCTCGCATTTTCGCTTGTTTGTACATTCTTTTGTAAAATTTTTCCAAGTTCTTGTAAAATCCTGGCCTTCCTCGATTGTGAGAATAATCAGAATAAGGTTCACAAACACAGGCACTAAAAATTCAAGAATGATTATTTTAATTTTTAATTTTTGAAATATTAAATTTGAGCTATTTGTAATAATTAAATACCTGTCTTTGCAATAGTCACTCGTACACGCGAGTTTTTCTTTAGCTGTTTGTAGTCTTCGCATCTTGTCCTTTAAACTGAAATGTCAACAAGTTTTAAACATATTAAAAGTCTGCTATTATATTTTTGATTGAGAAATCATGTTTTTGGTTAAAAATTTTATTATTTGGTTGAAAATTCAACAATTTTGTTAAAAAATCATCATTTTTTGTTGAAAATTCATGTTTTTTTGTAGAAAATTCGCCCTTTTCGCTTGGAAATGAAACAATGTGATTTACATTTTTTCCTGCAGGTCTGAAAAATCTTTCTTAATTGAAAATTCAACTATCTTGTAGAAAATTCGTCATTTTTCGTTTAATTCAACTGTTCAACTGTTTTTTTGAATATTCGTCCTTCTGGATAGAAAATTCGTCGTTTTGGTTTGAAAATTCCTCATTTTAGATCGAAAATTCATCTTTGGTAGAAAAGTCATCTTTTTGGTTGAAAGTTAATTATTTTCAATTGAAAAGTCTACTATTATAATTTTGGTTCAGATTTCATCTCTTTTGGTTGAAAATTTAATTCTTTTATTGAAAATTCAACTATTTTCTTGAAGTACTTTATAAAGAATTCATTTTTTTGGGTCTAAGATTCATCTCTTTGGTTGAAAATTCGTCTTTTTTTGTTAATTTTAACTGTTTTTTATTTCAAATTGAAAATTTTTTTGGTTGAAGTATCAACTATTACATGTTTCCTTGAGAGTTCATCTTTATTGTTAAATACCAGGTTGAAAGTTGAACTACTTTGTTAAAAATTCATTTTTTTTTGGTTGAAGATTTATCTCTTTTATTGAAAATTCACGGCTTTTGTTGAAAATTCATCTTTTTGGGTTGATAATGCAACTATTTCGTCAAAAATGAATCTTTTAGTTGAAAATTCAAGTTTTTTGTAGAAAATTCGTCTTTTTCGCTTGCAAATGCAACAAGGTGATTGAAATTTTTTTTCCTTCAGGACTGAGAAATCTTTTCTGATTGAAAATTCAACAATTTTTTTTAAAATTCGTAATTTTTCGTTTAATTCGACTGTTTGATATAAAATCAGGGTGTCTAGCGACCTTGAAAACCTTGAAAACCTGGAATTCTCCTTGAATTTTTTTTAAACCTTGAAAACCTGGAAATCTCCTTGAATTTTTTACGAGAACCTTGAACTTTAATTATTTTTTGTTCGCTTTTTAAATAGTAATTTTAATGAAATGCAAAGAGTAATTTGAATTTCTTAACCTATTATGGAAGAAATATCTCGCTTAGAAAAAAATCTTGCTACTGAAAAGTGTTTTATTCATCAAGATATAATTTATCTTTTGTTTATTACAGAATAAATAAAGAGATTTCAAAGCACTTTTTCTAGACTGTACCAATTATTTTATAGATTGAAAAGAACAGACTGTAATATTGTGAATAATTCTATAAGTTTTTTATTTCTTCTCCGCTAATATAGAACATTGATGTATAAATTTTGTTGTGGTATTCAACGTAGAAATTATAAAAATTATTAGTTTAAAATTTCGATGTTAATTCAGTTTCAGAATTAGAATAAGCCATGGTTATACAACGGATTTTTTGAGGGGTTGACCACTCGGGTTTTGAGTGTACACCAGATTTCAAAAGGTTACAAAATATTTCTAAAGATTTCAAAACATTTCAATATATTTTTAATATTTTTAATATTTCATAAAGATTTCACGGATGTGAACGATTTAAAAAAGGCGCGCACACCAGATTTCCATAAGGATTTCACAGTAATTTCACAAATATTTTAAAGATTTAAAGGATTTCAAAGGTTTGAAAAAGGCTACAGTAAACCAGATTTCAAAGATTTCAAAAATTTGAAACAATTTCAAGAGGTTTTAAAACATTTTAGAACATTTCAAAAGATTTCAAATAATTCAGCGATTTCAGCGAATACAAAAGATTTTCCAAACAAAGCTTTAAGAAAGATTTCATAAACATTTCAATAGATTTCACAAAGATTTTAAGATTTTAAATATCGCTTGTAATAATTCAAAAAATTCCAACGAATTCACGAAGATTTCAAAAGATTTCACAAAGATTTCAAAGGCTTCAAACATTTCATAAAGATTTCGAACATTTTACAAAGATTTTAAAACTTTCAAAAGATTTTAAAGATTTTAAAAAGGGTATATTTAACTATATTTCTAAGATTAAAAAATATTTCAAAGATTTTAAACAATTTCAAAATTTTTTAGGAGATATCAAAAGATTTCACAAAAGTTTCAAAGATTTCATAAAAGATTTCAAAAGAATCCGAGAATTTCAAAGATTTCAACAAGGGTGCAGTACACCAGATTTCAAGGATTTCAAAACATCTCAAACATTTTAAACGATTTAAAAATTTTTGAGAAGATTTCAAATATTCGAATGATTTGAAACGATTACAAAAGATTTACCAAAGATTTCACAAATATTTCAAAGAATTCATAAGGATGTCAAAAGATTTCATGAATTTCAAAGATTTCAACAGGGGTACAGTACACCAGATTTCAAAGATTTCAAAACATTTCAAAGATTCTAAACAATTTCAAAAGGTTTCGATTCATTTGAGAAAATTTCAAAAAAAAAAATCAAAGATTTCAAACGAACACAAAAGATTTCGCAAACAAAGATTAAAGAGAGAGAGTTCGGAAATATTTTAAATATTTCATTAGGATTTTAAAAGATTTCAAAAACTTACACAAAGATTTCAAAGATTTTAAAAATTTTACAAAAGCTTTAAAACATTCCAGAAGATTTCTCAAAGATTTCACCGAAATTTCAAGCTTTCACTAAGGTTTGTAATACTTCAAAAAATTCCAACGAATTCACAAAGATTTTAAAAGATTTCACAAAGATTTCAATGATTTCAAAAACATTACAAAGATTTAAAAATATTCCCAAAGATTTCACAAAGACGACTCATGTTCGCAAAAAATTAAGAATTTGTTTATTTATGATTCGGCTTTCTCTAGAAATTGTTGGCCAATAAAAAATGAAATGGCTCTTTTTTTTACATCTATGAAAAACGTTTATTTCATTATTTGATGCAAAAAAGGGGGACCTGGAAAAATGTAATGTCTTGACCTGGAAAACCTGGAAAAGACCTGGAATTTTGTTCCTAAGAATTGCTAGACACCCTGAAAATTAATTTTTTTTTCGAAAATTCTACTGTTTTGTTGAAAATACGTCTTTTTGGATAGAAAATTCGTCCTTTCGGATTGAAAAATCGTCTTTTTGGATTGAAAATTCATCTTTGGTATAGAAGTCATCTTTTTGGTTGAAAGTTAATTCGTTTGAATTGGAAAGTCGATTATTATAATTAAGGTTCAGAGTTCATCACTTTTGGCTAAAAATTAAATTTTTTTATTGAAAATTTAACTATTTTCTGGAAGTACTTTATAAAGAATTCATTTTTTTGGGTCTAAGATTCATCTCTTTGGTTGAAAATTCGTCTTTTTTTTGTTAATTTTAACTGTTTTTTATTTCAAATTGAATTTTTTTTTGGTCGAAGTATCAACTATTACATGTTTCGTTGAGAGTTCATCTTTATTGCTTGAGAATGCATCTGTCTGTATAGTAGTTGAAAATTCAACTACCTGGTTGAGAGTTGAACTGCTGTGTTAAAAATTCATTCTTTGGTTGAAAATTCACCTTTTTGATTGAAAATTCATATACTTAGTTAAAAATTCATCTCGTTGCGTTGAAAATGGAACTATTTTGGAAGTAAAGTATTCGTTTCAAAATAATATTGTTGGGTAGAAAATTCAACTCTTTTGTAGAAAAGTCGTCTTTTTGGCTTGAAAATTCAACAATTTTATAGAAACTTCAGCTATTTTGTTGAAAATTAATTTTGTGTTGAAAATTCATATTTGCGGGTTGTAAATTCAAATGTTTTATAAAAAAAGTCATCTTCTTTGGCTTTACAATTCAATAATTTTATAGAAACTTTAACTATTTTGTTGACAATTAAATTTTGTGTTGAAAACTTATAATTTTGGGTTGAAAATTTGACTGTTTTATATAAAAGTCCTTTTGGCTTGAAAATTGAACAATTTTATTGAAATTTCAACTATTATGTTGAAAATTCATATCTTCGGGTTGAAAATTCAACTCTTTTATAGAAAAGTCGTCTTCTTTGGCTTGACAATTCAATAATTTTATAGAAACTTTCACTATTTTCACTACAAATTTTAACTATTTTGCTGGCAATTAAATTTCGTATTGAAAAGCTATAATTTCGGGATAAAAATTCGACTGTTTTATATAAAAGTCCTTTTGGCTTGAAAATTCAACAATTTTATTGCAATTTCAACTATTTTGTTGAAAATTAACTTTTGTGTTCAAAATTCATATTTTCAGGTTGAATGTTTTATAGAAAAGTCGTCTTTTTTGGCTTGACAATTCATTAATTTTTTAGAAACTTCAACTATTTTGTTGGAAATTGGCTTTTTTGTTGAAAATTCGAATTTTTGGTTGCAATTTCAAGTGTTTTGTAGGAAATTCATCTTTTTGGATTAAAAATTCAATAATTTGGTTCACATTTTATTTTATTTCTTGACTGAAAAATCTTTTTGTGAAAATTCAACACTTGCTAAAAATTCGTCTTTTTGGGTTGAAAAAATTTATTAATTTTACAAAAACTTCAATTATTTTGATAAATATTAACTTTTTTGTTGAAAATTCATATTTTTGTGTTGAAAATTCATCTGCTTTGTAGAAAATTCATCTGCTTGGCTTGAAAATTAAATAATGAATAATTAATTTTTGCAAATGCAACTATTTAATGAAAAATTAATTTTGTTATAAATTCAACTATGTGGTTGATAAATCATCCTTTTTGGTTAAAAATTCATTTTTTGTTCAAAATTCATCTTTTCGGATTTAAAAGTCAAATGTTTTCTAAAAAATTCGACTTTTGAGCTTGAAAACTCAGCTCTTTTGTTTCAAGTTCATCTCTTTCGGTAAAAAATGCATTATTTCTTGGTTGAAAATTTAACTACTTTGCTAAAAATTCACTATATTTTGACTTGTAATCTTAGGAATATGTTACCTCCAGTAATTAAAATAAAAGGAATTTATTCCCCTATTATTTCCCTATTTTCGTGAAAAATCACCCTATTTCTCCTGTTTGAGATCATTTTGGACTGTGAAATTTGTAATGATTATATTGTAATTTGAAAGTTAAATCTTACACTGAAATAGACGAATCTTGTTGTAAAAAAGGAGCACTATTTGGTCTGCAATCGCAATCGTCTTCTCTTTCTATATGAGAATTACGAGAATTATAAGAACTTCTCATAGGTTCATAAATCCTTGATGAAGAATGTTGAATATTGTTGCACAAATTTTTATCACAGCAAGGCTCCCCTTTTTCTTGAGGGTTTTCGGAAAAATAACACTTATATTTTGAGCAAACAGGACAGCTATCGAATTTGTGACTTTCTCTAGCTATTGAACTTTTCTGAGACTGTGAACAGCTGCATTTGTGTCTTTTCGATAATTTGTGATAACATTGATTGGATGGAGTTTCCGTGTGGCGATCAGAAGTAACTGGAGAACAAGATCTTGCTGCTTTCAATCTGGTTGCTTTCTTACATCTAGGGGAGAAGAAAAATTGAATTTTATAAAGAGATAATACTTTTTCTTTTAAAATATTTGTAGGCTTCACACTCTTTTCCTTATTCCCCTCTTGTTTCAAGAATTCATATTTTTCCCCTGTTTTCAAGGAATTTTCCACTTTACCCCCTTTTTTTCGTTTCTTCGCTTGAGTGCAAACAGCCCAATAAGAAAATTCAACTATTTTTGGTTGAAGTTTAATCATTTTTGTTTGAAAATTAGACACTTTTTTGAAAATTGTTTTTTTCTTCTGTTGAAAATTCATATTTTTTGGTTAAAAAATATCTTCTTTGTTGAAAATTGAACTATTTTGTTAAAAAGTCATATCTTATGGTCAGAAATTCAACTGTTTTGTTTTACAATCGTCCTTTTGAATGAAAAATACATTTTTTTGAGTTAAAAATTCATCTTTTTCGGTATAAAAGCCTTTTTGTTCTTGATAATTCATCTTCGTAGGTTGAAAATTCAACTATTTGATTAAAAATCCAAATTCGGTTGAAAATTCTTCTCTCTTGGTTGAAAATGAACTTTTTTGTTGAAAATTCATCTTTCCGGTTTGAAAGTTAACGGTTTTCTAAAACATTCGATTTTCTAGCATGCAAACTCAACTATTTTGTCGAAAATTCACCTCTTGTAGTAGAAAAATCATCTTTTATGGTTAAAAATTCAACTACTTTGTTGAAAATTCAACCTTTTTTGTTAAAAATTCATCTTTATTGGCAGAAAAGTCTTTTTTTGCTTGATAATTCATCTTTGTAGGTTGAAAATTCAACTATTTTGTTGAAAATTCGTCTTTTTTATTTTAAACTTTAACTATTTGATTGTGAATGGGACGGTTTAATTAAAAATTTTTTTTTTTGATAATTAGGTTGAAAATTCATCTCTATCGGTTGAAAATTAAGTTTTCTGTTGAAAATTATTCTTTCCGGGTTAGAAGTTAACTGTTTTTTAAAACATTCGAATTTTTAGCATGAAAACTCAAATATTTTGTTGAAAATTCATCTATACTTGGTTGAAAGTTGAACTATATTTTGTTTAAAATTATTTTTTGGTTGAGAATTCATGTGTTTGGCTAAAAAATGAACTATTTGGTTGAAAATTCATTTTTTGTGTTTGTTTAAAAATTAGTAGAAAATTAATTTTCTTGGTTGAAAATTCAACGAACTTGGTTGAAAGCAGACTATACTTGGTTGAAAGGTTAACCACTTTCTTAGAAATTCACTTTTTTTTAGGTTGAAGATTGATAATTGTGTTGAAAATAATTCATCTCTTTGGTTGCAAAATTAACTATTTTTTGAAAATTCTTTTTTTTTAGTAGAAAATTAATCTTCTTGGTTAAAAATTCATCTTTTTGGTTAAAAATTCAACTATAATTGGTTGAAAGTTGAACTATACTTTATTAAAAATTCATTGTTTTGGTTGAAGATTCATAATTTCAGTTGAAAATTCATCTCTGGTTGAAAATTCACTATTTTTTTCTAAATTCATTTTTTTGGTTGAAGAGTCACCATTTCAGTTAAAAATTTTTCTCTTTGATTGAAAAAGTAACTATTTTTTGAAAATTCGTTTTTTTTTTGTTTTAAAATAAACCCTTTATACTGC
>CAKNYM010051461.1:444452-455826 GCA_932195095.1 Andricus curvator
GAAAAAGTAACTATTTTTTGAAAATTCGTTTTTTTTTTTTCAAAATAAACCCTTTTAAGTGCAAATTTAACTGTCCCGCTTTTGGTCGAAAGTTAATCTTATTTTAGTTGAAAATTCGTCTTTTTAAGTAGAAAATTATTCATCTAGGTTGAAAATTCCTCATTTTGGTTGAAAATTCATCTCTTCGAATGAAAAATGAACTATTTGGTTAAAAATTCATTCTTTGTGTTTGTGTTAAAATTAATCTTTTTAACTGAAAATTTAACTTTTCCATTTTTTGTTGTAAATTGATAGTTTTTAGTTGAAAATTCATCTTTTTGGTTGAAAATTCACTATTTTGTAGAAAATTCATTTTTTTGGTTGAAGGTTCACCATTTAATTAAAAAATTCATCTATTTGATTGAAAAACTAACTACTTGTTGAAAATTCGTTTTTTTTTTGTTTTAAAATAAACCCTTTATACTGCAAATTTAAATGTTCCCCTTGTGGTCGAAAATTGATCTTTTTTTAGTGGAAAATTCGTCTTTTTTAGTAGAAAATTATTCATCTTGGTTGAAAATTCATAATTTTGGTTGAAAATTTATCTCTTTGGATAAAAAATGAACTATTGGGTTGAAAATTCATTTTTTGTGTATGTTTCAAAATTAATCTTTTTAACTGAAAGTTTAACTGTTCCATTTTTGGTTCTGAATTGATAGTTTTTAGTTAAAAATTCAACTTTTTGGTTGAAAATTCAGTATTTTGTAGAAAATTCATTTTTTTGGTTGAAGATTCACCATTTCAGTTAAAAATTCAGCTTTTTGGTTGAAAAATTTACTATTTTTTGAAAATTCGTTTTTTCTGTTCGTTTTCTAAATAAACCCTTTTAACTGTAAATTGAACTGTTACGCTTTTGGTCGAAAATCGATCTTTTTTAGTTGAAAATTCGTATTTTTCAGTAGAAAATTGTCCATCTTGGTTAAAAATTAATCTTTTGGGTTGAAAATTCACCATTTTGGTTAAAAATTTATCTCTTTGGATGAAAAATGAAATATTTGGTTGAAAATTCATTCTTTGTGTATGTTTCAAGATTAATCTTTTTATCTGAAAATTTAACTGTTCTATTTTTTATTGTAAATTGATAGTTTTTAGTTGAAAATTCAACTTTTTGGTTTGAAATTCACTATTTTGTAGAAAATTCATTTTATTGTTGTTGAAGATTCACAATTTCAGTTAAAAATTTATCTCTTTGGTTAAAAAATTAACTGTTGTTTGAAAATTTTTTTTTTTTTTAAATAAACCCTTTATAACTGAAAATTGAACTGTTCCGCTTTTGGTCGAAAATTGATCTTTTTTTAGTTGAAAACTCGCATTTTTTAGTAGAAAATTCTTCATCTTGGTTGAAAATTAATCTTCTTGGTTAAAAATTTATCATTTTGGTTGAAAATTTATCTCTTTGGGTGAAAAATAAACTATTTGGTTGAAAATTCATTTTTTGTATGTGTTTCAAAATTAATCTTTTCAACTGAAAATTCAACTTTTTGGTTGTAAAATCAACTATACTTGGTTGAGTGTTTAACTACTTTGTTAAAAAAAATTTAAGTAGCCTTTTTTTAGTAGAAAATTAATTCTTTTTGTTGAAAATTCATCTCTTTAGTTAAAAAATTAATGATTTTGTTGAACATTCATTTTTTGGTTGAAGATTCATCATTTCAGTTGAAAATTCATCTCTTTGGTTGAAAAATAAACTATTTTGTTGAAAATTCATGTCATATTGAATTCAATATTGTTCTATAATAATTACCCCCTATTTTCATGAAAAATCACCCTATTTTCCCCGTTTTGAGAGCATTTTGGTGCGTGAAGTTTGCATTTGCCAAAAGCATGGGGATTTTTTAATGTAAGAAAAATCTTTTCAGAAAAAGTGGTAAAAATATTTACGGGCGACAGGGTGGATGTCTAGATTTTCCTCTACTGTGACAAACTTTTCTTTGCCTGATGATTCCTTTTGGAGGATGTTTTCTATTAATGCTTGAACAATTCTGCAAAATATAATTCGTTAAAAAAAGTGAATTGCATTTGTCATCATAGAGTCAACATTATTTACCTTGGAATGAATTACTTTAGGATTAACTATATAAGGTCCCGTCTTATTAGAGTCGCAAATTCCCAAAACTTCTTCCACTGCTGTCTTAGTTGAAACTTCTATTTTTGGTGCCAGGATTCCCTTAAAAAATGCATTATTTTATTTTGATCCTTTTAACAGGCCTCACAGATCGGTCCCTATATCCCCTATTGTACCCCATATTCAGTTGAGGTCCCTAAAGTACCCTATTTTCAAGATTTGGTCCCTATGGTACCCTATTCGCAGCCCATAATGGAACTTTAAACAAATTTACAATAAGATCAAATCTTCCAAGAGTCAGGGATTTTGAGAAAAAATAGCAAAAGTCAGGGAATTTCTGTAAGAAGTAAGTGTAAAAAATAATCAGGACTGCCACACAGTCACTACTAGTAACTTTTTTTCTGAAATCTTCTCAAGAACTTTTAATTTGAAATATTTCAGGGAATTTTAAAAGATCCAAGAAATTATTAATTAGTTTCATTAATTTGAAGGGATTTAATAGCGTTTGAAATATGGATAATGCATTTTCTAGAATTTTGGAAGATATGGAACAATTTTACAGGAACTATAAGATTTTAAGATATTTTGAAAGATTTTTTTTAAGGGAGTTTAAAGCTCTCAATGTATTTTAATACGTTTCCCATGATTTCAGGAAATATCATCATAGAATTTATTTTTGTCTTTTGTAGGATTTCAAAGGATTTTAAATATTTCAGGGAATCTTAGAAGATTCCTAGAAATTTTAAATTGATTTCAATAATATGAAGGGATTTTCAAGCGTTTGAAATATTTTAGGATCAAGAATTTTCTAGAGTTTCGGAAGAAATATCATCATAGATTTTCGCGGAATTTATAATATTTTAGTGGATTTCAAAGACTTTATTCACGAGAAGTGAGGTATTTTGTAGGGTTTCAAAGATTTGAAAATTCGAAGTTATTATTTACTCATTTCTACATAATTTAATGGATTTTTTTTTTGAATTTGTAAATGTTTTTAATTAATTTATTCTGAGGATCAATTAATAAAATAATCAAAGGATTTGAAATATTTTAAGTTATTTTTTGAAATTCCTTGGCATTTTCAAGAGCTTTAAAAATTCCAAGGGATTTCAAAAGATTTTAAAGGATTTGAAATATTTTAGGTTATTTAAAAAAATTACAAATAATATTTTTATTGATTTCAGTAATTGAATGGGATTTCAAAGGATTTGAAATATTTTAGGGTATTTTAAGATTCCCAGGCATTTTCAAGTGCTTTAAAAAGTTTCAAGGGATTTGAATAGATATCAAAGGATTTGAAATATTTTAGGAAATTTTAAACGATTCCCAGAATTTTTTTATTTATTTCTATATTTTGAAGGGATTTCAAAAACTTTGAAATATTTTAGGGTATTTTAAAAGATTCCAAGGCATTTTCAAGAGATTTAAACAATTTCAAGGGATTTCCAAGGATTATAATAATTTTAAGAAATTTGAATATTTTAATGGATTTCGAAGAATTTATTCACAAGATGTGAAGGATTTTGAAGGGTTTCGAAGATTTGAAGAGATTTTCAAATATTGTTTACAATCTATTTGGAATTCGCCCTGAATTCTTATTAATTTATCCTGAATTCTTTTGAATTCTTCTAAATTCACTTAATTCTACTCAATTCAATAGATTTTTATAAAGTTTTTGTTTAATTCATCTGAAGTCTTTAAAACTCACCTTAAACTCTTAGACATTTCATCAGATTTTTTTTAATTCTCTCTAATTTCTCGAAAATCATAATAAACATACTCAATTCAGTGAATTTTTTCATATTTTTGAATTGTTTTGAATTGAGTTGATTTTAAAAAAAATCTGTTTGATTTTTTATGAATTTCATCGAATTCTCGTTTCCCTTAAATTCCTCTAAATTCATTCAAATTTTACTGAAATAGATTTTCTCGATTTAAAAAATTTGTCGAATTCATTTGAATTCTTTTGTATTTGATTTTAATTGTTTTGTAGTCATTAGTCACTTTTTTAATAAGAAATTAATAGGGTTTCAATGATTTGAAGAGATTTCAATTTTTTCGGAATTTACCCTGAATTCTTATCAATTTATCCCGAATTCTTTTTAATTCTTTGGGATTCTCTTTAATTTGTCTCATTTGCTTGAATTTTTATTTAAATGATCCTGAAGTCTTTTAACCTCAACTTGAATTCTTAGGCATTTCATCAAATTCTTCTGAATTCCCTTGAATTTTTCTAAGCTCATTTCAAAGTTAGTGAATTCAGTGAAGGAATTGAGGATGAGATCTAAAAATTAGATCTAAATTCCTTCCAATTTTACGGAAATCAATGGAATCATTCTGCTTTCTTAAAAAAATTTCCAATTCATTTAAATTCTTTTGATTTTTTTGTACTCATTAAGCACTTTTTTTGTTAGAAATTAGTAGGGTTTCAAAGATTTGAAGATATTTGAAATTATTTTTTGGAATTCAGCCTGAATTATTATTAATTTACCCTGCATTCTTTTTAATTCTTTGGAATTCTCTTAAATTTCTTTAATTCACTTGAATTCTTCTAAATTTACTCAATTCTACTTAATTCATGGATTTTTTTTTAATTTTTAAAAGTTTTTATTTGATTAATCCTGAAGTCTTTTAACTTTATGTTGAATTCTTAGGTATTTCATCAAATTCTTTTGAATTCCCTTGAATATTTCTAAGCTGATTTCAAAGTTACTGAATTCAATGAAGTTTTTTAAAAAATATTTTTAAATTGTTTTCAATTCATTTGGATTTTGTTTAATTCACCTTCAATTTTTATGAGTTTCATCGAATTCTTCTCGTCTCCCTTAAATTCCCCTAAATTCAATCAAATTTTACTGAAATAGATGGATTTTTTCAATTTTCAAAAAAATTTCCAATTCATTAAAATCTTTTGAATTGATTACAGTTATTAGGCATTTTTTGGTTAGAAATTAGTAGGGTTTCAATTATTTGAAATTGATTCTTGGAATTCATCCTGAATTCTTATTAATTTACCCTGCATTCTTTTCAATTCTCTGGAATTCTCTTGAATTCTTCTAAATTTACTCAATTCTGCTTAATTCAGTGGATTTTTTTTGAATTTTTAGGCATTTCGTCAAATTCTTTTTAATTCCATTGAATTTTTCTAAGCTCATTTAAAAGTTTTTTTTTTCACCTTGAATTTTTATGAGTTTTTTATCGAATTCTCCTCGTTTCCCTTAAATTCCACTAAATTCATTCCAATTTTACGCAAATCAATCAATTTTGTTGATTTTTAGAATTTTTTCCAGTTCTTTTGAATTTAACTTGAATTGTTTTGAAGTCTTATGAATTTATCATGAATTTATTACCCTTTGAGCGCGAAAAAAGTACCCTATGAGCTTGACAAAAAGTACCCCTTGGTCCCTATATTTTATTCCATAGGGAATGTGAGGCCTATTTAAATTTTTTTAATTTAAAAAAAAGGAATTGAAAACCTACAGGGAAAAATTTGGTAGGCTCCATCAGTAAGTCGACATCAACTCCAGCGAGCAATCCTTTAAAACAAGGAGAAGGATACAACAAATCCGCCAGATTGGTTTCAAATGTGCCCAGAATCACAAAAGCACTCGTGGAATCAGCCCATTGCAATAACTCTGCATAAAAAAATTCCTCCTCTAAATTTCGTTGCAGAGAAGCAAGTGAAGTCACTCCAGCAAAAACCATCTTAAAAGTAAATTTGTCATGGAACAGCAAAGGAAAAATTGGTGAGATTCGATGGGATTCAATAGACGATTTTAAGGTACTTATCCGAAGGGCCACTTTGCCATTGGGACAGAGCCAAACCCCAGGACATGTGATCTAAAAAAGAGAGTTTTGAAAAATTTAATACTGAAATTAATTGAGAGAAATTTAGAGAAACGTACTGGTACCCACAGCGTGTAAATCGATTTCTACTTTGATGGAGAATCCTCTTCCTGACATGATTTTTGGTTTATTTTCTTGGTTCTGTCAAATGTGTCATGATGGATGGAATCAGCCTCGAATCAAATTTAAATATGTCTTGTTTGTTTGAAAAAAAATGATTTTTTTTCCTTTTCGAGACATCTGTGTTGTCTGAAGAAATTTGAGTGAAAAGTTTGTCAGAAATGATTAGAAAGAAGAGGTACAAACACTGGAGTTTTCTCTACGACATTGTGTAAGGACCAGGATGGTCGGGCCCGTTGCCAGGATACAGGGACATAACAACAGCTGTATTGAATTTCGAAATTTCGAACAGGTTCAATCTATTTAATTTCTTAGAACACGTGGCGAAACCTCTCGATTTAAAAAAATAATAATAATTCAGGCTGGCCACTAAACCGGGAAATGACCAGGATTTTTTTAAATTGGAAAAACCGGAAAATGACAGTGAATTTATTTTTTGCCCGGGAATTTTACAAGGTTTTAGAAGAAAAATCTATCCAATCACTTGAAATATCACAAAATTCATATCACATGATATAGTGCAATTTAAAAAAGATGCATTCAAACACTTTTTTGTTAAGTTTATTTGTTAACTTAAAAGAAGACTTGAACAATTAAAAAATTAAAGCGTTTAAAATTGAAAATTTTTGATGAAAAAGGTTTTGAGTTGATCAATTGTAAATATAGATTAATTATTGATTTTTTAAATTGAACTGTAGTTTCAGTATTAAAAATTGCATAATTGATGTTATAAGATGGTGTTGAATCTGTTTAAAATTGAACAATTTACCACTGTTTAACGTTAAAAATTGAATAGTTAAAATATTTCAGTTTTCGACCAAAGAGATGAATTTTCAACTAAAATTACGGATCTTCAACCAAAAAAATGAATTTTTAACAAAGTTACGTCAACTAAAAAGATTTTAATTTTAAATAAAAAACAGTTGAGTTCTACCAAAAAGAGGAATTTTCAATAAAATAGATGAGTCATCAACCAAAAAAGATTATTTTTAACCAGTTTCATTTTTAACAAAATATTCTTTAATTTCTACCAAAACAGATGAATTTTAAAACGAAAAATGCGAATTATCAACCAAATAAATATATGAATTTTGAATGAAATAGTTGAATTTTCCACGACAGTTGAATTTTCACTTGAAAAAATCAATTTTCAAACCAGAAAAAACGAATTTTCAGCTAAAAAAATTAATTTTGAACCAAATAAAACGAATTTTCAACAAAGTACTTACATTTTCGAAGAGATGAATTTTTAACTAAAGTGATCAGAGGAAAATTTTTTATTTAAAAATTTTTTATTGAGTTGGAAGGAAGGCAATTTTGGATTTCAATTTTTTCTGAATTGGAAGCAGAGGATAGTTTTGTTATTTCAAGATTTTTATAGAGTTGAGAGGAGGAACTTTTTATTTTCAATTTTTTTCTGAATTGAAAGAGGGTAATTTCTTATTTTTCTCATTTTTATTGAGTTGAAAGGGGGGAAATTTTGGGCTTCCATTTTTCTTGAATTGGAAGAGGGACATTTTTTTATTTTTAAGAGTTTTATCTTCGGAAATTTTTTTAGGAAATTTTTTTCAGGAAATTTGTTTAGGCAATTTTTATCTTAGGGAATTTTGGTTTGCAAGTTTTTTTAATCTGGAAGAGGCATTTCTTTTGTTTTGAACATTTTTATTGAAATGGAAAGGAGGAAATTTTGTTTCATAATTATTTTTCTAAATTGGAAGAGGTCAATTTTTTCTTTTTAACATTTTTTGAGTAGAGTGTAGCAAATTTTGTATTTTTAAGATTCAGATGAAAGCGTGAAACTGTCTGTTTCTAATTTGGTACTGAATTAACAGAGGGACATGTTTTATTTTCAACATTTACATTAATGTAAGTTGAAAGAGGAGATTCTTTTTAATTTAGAGTTTTAATTAAAAGTTTAAAATTTTGCAGTTTAATGGCATTTAATTTAAAATTGTTTAATTGGAAAGTGTTAAAAGCTTCCATGTCATATGTGTAAATTATTAAGCGCTTGAATTAGACATTTCAGAATTAAAAATTTTCAAACTAAATAGTTTAAGTTTAAAATAAAAATATCAATTTTCAAAGAAAAATGGAATAGTTAAATTTTCAGTAAAAAAATTAATTCCGAGCCAAAACAAACGAATTTTCAACAAAGTAGATAAATTTTCAATGAAAGCGATGAATTTTCAACTAAAGTGATGAGAGGGAAATTTATAATTTGAAATTTTTTTATTCAGTTGGAATAAGGGAGACAAGTTTGGTTTTCAGTTTTTTCTGAATTAGAAGCAGAGGAAAGTTTTGTTTTTTGTAAGATTTTTATAGAGTTGGAAGGGACAACATTTTTTTATTTATTTTTCTAAATTTGAAGAGGCCTTTTTTCTTTTTAGAATTATTATAGAGATAAAAGGACGAACTTTTTATTTGCAATAGTTTTTCTGAATTTGAAGAGGGTAATTTTTTATTTTTCTCATTTTTATTGAGTTGGGAGGGAGAAAATTTTGGTTATTAATTATTTTTCTGAATTGGAAGAGGTCAATTTTGTTTAAAACGTTTTTTCAGTGGAAAGGGGCACATTTTTTTTTAACTTTACGCGCTTTAACTTACGAGTTTTGACTACTTCAAATAAAAAAATTTTCAGTTGTAAGAATTCGATTTTTTAAATTTCTATAACCGTAAAAATTTTGTACAAACCTCCAAAAAATCGGAATTTTTTTCGTTCATTAAAACGACCACCCTGTAATTATTAATTAAAAATTTCTTTGATTTTAAGTGAGAAATTAAATGACTTATTGTTAATGAGAAATAGACTGCAATTCTAAATTGGTTATTTTAAACTTGTACAATTTTAATGTCAAATTTAAATGTCATACAACTTGTACATAATTTAACTTCTAAAAGGAACACCAACAAATTTGGTAACTGGCAGTCCTCTGTTAAGATGTCTTAATTTTAATTCTGTTTTTAGAAAGTCGCTTCCTTTCGTTGCGAAATGTAGCCTTGGATCCTTTGAACGTGGAATCAGTGGTTCCGTGAACCAACCATAGCTATGAAAATTAAAAATTAAAAATATTGAAACTAATAATAAATTTTCTTCACAGTTAAAAAAAAATCTAAAACAATCTTTTTGTCTAGATATATTAAAACCCAAAAACACCCCATGATTCTAAAAGTCGAAGCATGTAATAATATTAAAATTAACTTAATTAATAATATTGAAATTATAAAAATAATAAATTTTTTTCAATAATTACTCCATATTAGCTGTTGGAGGCGGAAATGAATGACGATCTCTTGGTACAGAATTTTCTTTTCTCTCTATTAATTTTAAATAATCTTCGGGAATTTCATCCAAGGATAAGGCATCATGTTTAGCATAAAACTTTCCAGTTATCGGTTTTGAACTGAGCGATGGGATAAATTTTTCCTGTATTCTGATATTTCTATTTTCCTTTTCACATATTTCCGTAAAAAATCTTAATTTTATTGGATCCATGACTTGATGATTCGGTTTCTGAATTTCTCTCTTAATTTGGGTTAATTTCTTTAATTTTGACAACCTGTCATTCAATCAAAACATTTTGTATTTTTGAAATTCTATGATTTTTTTTGAATACATCTTCTCGTATAATTCTTAATTTTATTAACAGGTAGTTACTTTTATAGCTGGCTCATTCTTTAGAGATGAATGCAACTTTTTTTGCAAAACAGTCTAGTTTCATTATTAAACAATATTTTATATTTTGTGAGGTCAAGCAATTTGTAGCATTTGAATTTCGACCCAAAATTTCTTGAGTTCTGGTTGGTTAATACTTAGTTCCACGAATGACAGTCAGAGGGACAATTCTGCCGGCGCTTCGTGTGTTCGCGGGAAAAAGTTGCTGAATAAGTTGTTATTTTGTTAATAATAAAGGAATTGCATTATTAATTTTTGCATGAATAGATGATTCAAGTTACAAGTGTTCTCTCAGTACTATAGCAATGGCTGTTCAAGCGAATCAACAGTTTAATTTGGGTGAGTATAACCTATAAAAGTTTCAACGGTTCACAACTTTTATTCAAAACAAAGAAAATTTTTTTTCTTGCTGTCTAAAAACGTTGAATATCCTTTATTTAATAGACTACTGATTAAACCAACTTTAAAATAAAGATTTTAATATGAAACACACAACATATTCAGTTATAACTGGTTATAAACATCATTTTAACTCTTCCACGTGTTCAACAGTCGTTATTTTGTTTATTCTACAATCTTTTGAATCTTGCATGTATTTTACTTATTTTATGTGTTTACACCTGGTTTAAACTGATTTGTTTTCAATTTTAAATTGTACAGTTTAATCTCTGAAAGAAAATAATTTGAGAAGCTTGTTTTTATTTTTCAGGCAAATTTGGGTTATTTTTTCACAGATTAATGTGGAAAGGGCCTTGGAAAATTGGAAAGCTACCTCAGAAATATTCAGTTTGTAATCATTTTCAATTTTTTGAATTTCTTGGAATGCTTTTACATTCTTTCAAATCCTTTTGAATTAATTTAACTTCCTTGGAATCTTATGAATTACTCCAAATCCCCAGGTATATCTGAATTCACTGAATTATCGGAATTCGTGGAATTCTCAATTCTGCGAACTACCCGAATTCCAAGCACATTAAAATAATGCAAAGAATTCAGAAGAATTGTAGGAATTCATTTCAACATTTCAACGAATTCAAAGAATTTCAGAAATTTAGAATATTCAAGAAATTCAGGGAATTCATAATATTCAAGGATTCAAGGGAATTCAGAGAACTGGAAGAATTAAAAGAATTCTTTATATTGAAGGAATTTAGAGAATTAAGAATATTTAAGGAATTCAGAAGAATTGAAGGAATTCAGGAATTTGGATTATTCAAGGAATTCTAGGAATTTCAGGAATTCCATATGTTCCAGGATTCAGGAAATTTAGGAATTCAATATATTCCAGAAAATCAGGAAATTTAGAATATCCTACAGTTTCAGGGAATTTAGAGAATGCAGGAAATGAAAAGTATTTAGAGAAATTTAGATAAATCAAATATTTCAAATAATTTAAGGAAGTTAGAGATTTTCAGGAATTCAGAGAATGCAAAGAATTTAGAATATTCCAAGAATTCAGGATATTCAAGGATTTAAGGGATTTCAGAGCGCTTAGGGAACTCTAGGAGTTTCTGAAATTCAATATATTAAAGAAATTCCGAATATTCAAGGATATTAGAAAATTCACGGAAATTAGAGATTTTCAAGAATTCAGAGAACTCAGGAAATTAAAAATATTCAAGAATTTCAGC